>VUQJ01009786.1:0-14362 GCA_015108635.1 Andinoacara biseriatus
ATGCACATATAAACACAAATATGCACAGTTAGTGTAAACATAGATAAGGTGCCTGGGTACAAACATCAATAAAACAGTGACAGATGCTGCATCTGTGCACCACATCCATCCATGCATCAGTGAAGTAACAAGGTCAATGAGTGCTCTGAAAAATGTGCAACATGTATATAATACTTGCTATTTAATGGACACTAGGGCCAACAGTACATGGAATATATCCTTAGAGGCACTCTCACAGTTATAAAGTTAAATGTTTTGACTCTTGCAGTAAATTGTTCACACTGGTAATGACCAGAGCTACACGAGAGCAGCATTGATGCCGATAATATTCAAGACTTAACTTGTGAAAAGCAACAACCAAATACCTGCATGATGTGCATAGTCTGCATGATATGTGTCTCTGGGTGTGTGGCTGTGAGCTACACCTGATGCTAAGAATGAATGCTATGTGTCAGGATATAGATGTGTGTTTGTGTGTGTGTGAGTGAGTGGGTGTGTGTTAGTTTAGATAAAACAGTTAATCCCCAGGCCACCAGAACGCAATATCCTGTCTGCCCGTTTCTCATTTCCTGTCTGTCTCTGGCGGAGCGGGAAGCAGCAGGGAGGGGGTGGCGGGGGACAGCGAGACCCGTTGCCCCAGAAACAGGAGATACAGCCGGTCGATTTGCGAGAAGTCTACGCCGATCTCCCTATCTCTCCCTCTCTGGTGCGACCCCCTATTCGCACTCTCTTTTTTCCTCTCCCTCTCTGCTTTTATTATCTCAGATTTAATAAAGCTGAGGCGAGCAGCTTGTTCTGCCATGAAACATTTATTAGCTGTCTGTTATAAAATTGTTGTGGGGGAGGAAAGATGATGGGGTCTCATCTCACATTATGCAAAAACAGTGGCAATATCACCCCCCACCCTCCACCCCCATCACGATCACGATCACCATCATCACACACACAGGCAAAAATCTGCCCCGGCCTGAGGCTGTTCCATCCTTAAAACTCTCACACACCTCGTCCTTACCTTCTTTAAGCCATTTTAAACCCTTTCTCCATCAGTGACAGTTCTCCCTGATGCTCTTTCTTTTATACTGTCAAATCAGACTGTTTATCAACAGCACACCATCAAAGCACAAAAACTCATCTATCTGCACTTTATTCTCATCGGGCAAGTCTCCAGCCATCATCTGTTGAGCTGCAGGTGTAGTTAATATAAGACTCTTGGGTGAGAGAAGAGTGCTTCAACTTTTCAGAATTGCATGCCTATATTATGTACAGCTGTAAGAGAAGCTACATTTACCTACACCCACACTGAACTATAAACTTTCCTTTTCTTTGAAGATCCATTCCATGAGCTGAAATTTTCAGTTATTTCACCTAAAATTGCTCAGATTTCTGTTGCCACCTCCATGCAGACATGACTTGGTTCCTAAAAAGACAGAATATTGAAGTCTCTTTGTAAAAAGGTATTTTCATAGTTGCAAACGAATAAGCAAGTAATATTAAACTATATTATGGTTGAGATGTTTTAAAACTGTAAAAGCTTGAGTATTCAGATTGATTTTTTTATTTATCAACAGTGACTCATTAAAAAGAGTTTGGCTTACAGGAATAAGGGTTTGTATTCCTTCTGACATATCATTGCATAATTATCTGTAATAGTATTTCCCTGCAGCCCAGTATCAGACCTGTCAAAACAGGACAGTCAGAGAGCTGGGCAATTAGCACTGTACCCAATCAGCCACGCTGCCACCTCCTCCTATTCCCCTCCTGAGAGACAAAGAGGCACTGGTGGGGGGGTGCGATTAAGAGAAAACAAGGGATAAACGGGGAGATAAACTGTTTGGTGTCATCGCTGCTATCAATCTCAACAAGAAGGAAATGAGGTTTGGAATAGAGAAATATTATTACAAAGCAGACAGTGATGAATGAGGTAAAGGATAGAGAGATAGGGAGAGAAATGTTGGTGGGGTTGAGGTATAGAAGAGAGAATGGGTAAAAGATGCAATTTCTATCCTCAGACTTAGAGGTTCACTCACATAAATGCACTATAACCTGAGAGGATACTCTTTCAGGTCGGTAGTGTTAGACTCACGTATAACTCTCGGTCAGCAGAGGATGATTCCATAACTGTGGCAGCAGGGCTTCTCTCTTTCTGTCTGTGGTGAGAGGGTTTGTAAACTTAGATGTAGTCTCTGTGCCCTCCACCCCACAGCGTGAGGTATTAAACTCAAGGTTTTAGTGAATATCCACCCTTGTGACCTTTTTTTCACAGAGCTGGAGCTGCCTTTATGTGGCTTTCAAGAGAGTTTGTAGACTTCTCACAGCCAGAATACCCTCAATTCTGTTTGGGCTCAGTACTATAGAGGAGAGAACACTGGTCTTATACTCGTCACTTTGACGAGGAATCATAAGGACCAGCTATAAGATTATGACTGTGTGAAAAGCACAGAATGAGGGTGCGTGTTATTTATTTACTTGTCCATCTGCTAAACAGCTTTCAATCAGAATGCTATTTCATCTTCCTGTAACCTTTAAAGTGGTCTGTTTTTAGTTTAAAGCAAATTGTGCTAATATACAACTGACAGGATTTACTGTTAATAATCTTATCAGAAAAGTCCAAAATTTCATTTTGATTTTTAGAAAACTATCACTTCCTCAGATGTAAACTTTTTTTTCTGTCCAGATTTCTATAACTTTGCCCATTGTGCCAGTAAATGCAATGTATTGTGCCTGTGCATGAAAACAACCTTAATGGAATTTGTGTGCAGGGAAGACTTATTCTAAAGCCTCATGCTGAACATCTGGTCCATAACAGGATGGAGTTCCAGAGAATTTCTCAAGGTTTCAAAACAAAAATAAATCCACAAGAAAAATCCACAAGATGCACTTGAGTTTATTGTGTCTAAATCCCCTCATTTCCATAACAGATTGAGACCAGGAAAATTCAAAACCAGCACTACTGAAAAGGCATACCTCCAGTTTTATTTTATTTTATTTTATTTTATTTTAAATGAATGGCAATGACATGCTCATTCATGTCCACGTACTTAACATTCCCAGAAATATGCAGACTACAACTTCACCCAATACATTTAAAATAAAATAAAAAATCATGAATTTTGAAACCCTACATTGGATTTTGATCATTAGAGTAAAACAATTCTGAAGCAATGTATCCTTCAAAAGCATTAAACATGCAAATGCTGAACAAACCTTTGCCTTGGAGGCAGTTAAGTCCACATGAATCAGGGTGGAGGATGGGTCACATTTGAAAATTAGATTTCTCATTTGAATTTGCATTTTTTTTTCATGAAGACCAGCTAGAGTAATTAAAAATATATTCACACCCACAAATCAATTTTGTATTTGTTTCTATTTCAAAAAACTATAACAAGCAAGCCCAGATGATCAGAGTAGCAGTCTTGTACAGTGCCTTTAGATTTTGCTAAAGAGTCACCGGGAAGAGGTCTGCTTGTCTTTTTTTGTCTTTGTGCGGTGTGATATAATTAAAGCAAAACATGAATTAAAATTTTTTTTTTTTTTTTTTTTTTCATATTTATATACTAGGACTAGCCAGAGATACTGCACAAGGAAAGAATCCTAATATTAAAAAATTCCAGTAACAGCTTAAAAGCCTGCAAGATGCTGACTTTCTGTTAATGTATTTCATTCACATATTTTTCAGTGAATTCAGTTAATTTAATTCATTAGAATTTCTGACAAATTAAACTAATCAGTATGCAGTGACATCACTGAAATGATGAGCCTTTTCCTGTCTGACGCAGGTATCAAACTGATACTCAAACAGAGGGTCAAAAGAAAGTATCCACTAATAATTATACAAATTCCCCTAAGATTCTTATGCACATTCCAAATTCTTGGATCTGGTTATCTGTTACAGCACACACACACCTGCTCTAGATAGTTGTGGGAGGTGGTGGTAGTGGTGGGGATTGAGTAGTGTAAGGCGTTGATGGACAGACTGCAGGGAAAACAAGGAGACATTGTTGCCTATCCGCTGAAGGTCACAGGCATGACTGCGTGCCAAGTCTGGCACCGACTCACACAACAAGGCAACAAGGCATATGCAATGTATAGGGGACTAAATCAACAACATAGTGAATGAGCCTCTGACTATTAATTTGGGTCTGCAATTAAAGTCATTACACAATGAGAGCAAATATACTTTTTCATTCCATCACTGAAAATGAGCCCAGTTCTTCACTTATGTTAAGCTATTGCCTCCACCTTCCCCACTCATTTTTCCAGATAAACATCACACAATGGGCTTTCATCACAGTTCCCCTCTCTCTCCCTCTCTCCCTCTCTCCTCCAGATGTCAGGTACAGTGGGATAGTCTGTGCTGCTGGATGCCGTCTGACACTTTTCATAACAATGATAACAAGCTGCAGACTTGTCCTTAAGCTGTCCATCCCTGGAGCTCCCATTGCAGGCACATCCACTGACCGCAGCACACACCAAGCAGCCAAAGTAAAAATGTAGTGGCCACAAAAATGTACATAGAGTGAGCCATCAAACACAAAACATAACTTTTAAATTGCAATATTGTAATGTAGTGTGTCCAGATGCTATACTGTAAGGTACTGAATACCAGTGGAAACGGGTGTTGGTTCAAATAACATTATGAACAGAAACACAATAGAAATTGTCATATAAAGTGAGAATTTAAATTTTGGGCGGACAGTTTTTGCCTTTGTGAAAAGTATAGATCAATAAATAAGCAACAATAAGCTACTAAAACTGTTACCAAAAATGAATGAATATATTCTATGTAAGAGTAAGGCAAATGTTAGTTTTAGATACATACATGCAGTCATATTTCACATCTCAAAGTTTGGTGTTGGTAAATACATGAAAGTTGAAATAATAAGCACATTGAATCCCTGTGTATCTTGAAATTAAGTGGGTAAGACACACAAATCTAGCCTTGTCTGTAATATAGATGTGTGGGATTGATAAAATTGTCCATTGAAAGGCCTCTATATGTTTATTTGGTAATGTATATAAATTTCTGTTTTAGAAATTCATAAAGTTTTTTCAAACAGTGGTATAACATGTAGCTTATATTTCCTACTTTATGATTCTCAACTTCATAACTCTGCCTTCTCCAGCTAAGTCGTTAAAGTTTCATTAATATTATTTAACCAGATTTGTTCAGTGTGAGGACTGATTTATGTGCAGGTCATTTGTACACTCTAAATAATCTTCTTTCTTGACACCTACATTAATTTTTCATAATTTAAATGACAAGTGCTCTTACAGTGATTAAGATTGTACTACATCTTTTGCTGGCACATTGACTGATGCCGTTAAGCCTAACAGGAGACTTTCAGTAGATGTAGAATATGAAAGACATGTTCTTCATCAGTTTTAAACAGAAATTTCACTATCACGTCAACACATGTTACTAGATAAGCGTGTCACATTATTTGGGTATAGCAGTTTAAAGTAGCAAAACCTTTTTGTGTTTAGCTTGGAAACAGGAGACTGGGTGACATCACTTCAGCTTGTTTCTGACTGAGCAAAACTAAAATGTCAAAAAAAAGACTCCATAAGTGAACGTGCTCTAACACATTTGGGAAGTAAAAATAATTACATTTCACGATACAGTTAATTGTTGCCATTATTGTGTGACTGTATATTTTTGCAGACTATGGAAATTATTTTCAGCATGAGAAAACGCTTCTTTTAGTTACTGGCAAATTTCCAGCCTAAATTCGTAGCCTATGTTTTCCTTGAACAGTGTGTGTGTGTGTGTGTGTGTGTGTGTGCGCGCGCGCGCGCGCGTGTATATGCATGCATGTGTTTTTACTTTTCATAGTCGTGCTTGCAATACAGCAGGCGGTCCCGGCTGTAACACGTCCCAGTGAGCGCGCTTAAACACACGGCGCACTTGACACAGGTCTCGTGCCAGGAACGCTCATTCACGCGCAGCAGGAAGCGGTCGGCGATGGGAGACTCGCAGCCCGCACACACCTCACCTCCTCCTCTGTACTCTGGACCTGAAGAGCATATCAAAGCATGGACAGAGAGATCGGTCAAAGGCCAAAGCAAGGATACTGGCCAAGTTTTCGCAGAGACTCCAGCCTTAAAAAACCCAGCCTGCTTCTAAAATTTCATGCGTCACGGTCATCGATAAAGCAATAAAAACAAATTTTACTTAATATACCAAATCGTGCGTATATGCTTCCTGTCATCTAGGATATGAAAACTGATGTCCTCTTTAGCATGGATGCAAAATGAAAGGTACATACTTAGGAAAAAAAGGTTTATGGCGACCTCAGTTTTTGATATTAATTTTCTCATTTAAAAATTAGGAACATCTGGATATTTATTTATTTCATTTCTGACTCGACTTTATAGGCATGAGCTGCTTGAAATATTTACATTCATATTGTCATATTAGACTCGAAAGGTGTTGACAGTGTAAAGTCGGTTGATGCTGCTATTATATTATTAATTTCATTTTGAGATTAGGGTAACGTAAGGCATATGCTACTGAATATCTTCGGTTTCTTATGTTTTGTTTCTTTTTTGTTTCTCATATGGTAGGTTCAGTATTCCCACAATAGCCTAATGTTGTGATGGTTGCGAGACTGCATCAAGATGGAGTTTTTTAAAAAATATATATTTTTAAAGAGCTTAATATGAATTTAGTCCTGAATGTGTAGGATATTCCTACAGACATTCAGGATGCGGATAAAGTGGACATGAACATATGCTTTGGTAATTTTATTTTTGGTCTTTTTTCATAAATGATAAGTTAATTACAAACGTTCAACTTGTGATGATATTTATTATAGTCATCGAGAGCGTGTCAGTTGTCAGACTTACCGAAAGGCGTGGAGGATGCAGGCTGCTGCAGACAGGACTGCTGGCTCTCCTCTGTTTTCATCCCTTCTCTCCTCCCCTCAGTGTGATCGCTAGAGACAAAAATGAGCCATTTCTGTCTAAGATATCAGCGGAACCACGCTGCAATAAATCAACCTAAAAATTAAGGAATTGGTAAGAGAAAGTGCAGGCCAAAGCAGTCGCCTCGATTTTTATTGTTTATTATTATTATTATTTTATAGGACAATCTATGTCGCCATAATTTAAAATCAGACTGAATCACACACACACACACACACAGATTGGATTACATTCAGCTCATTAAATTCAGAAAATAAACGATGATAAAAATAGAAAATTTGAAACACATGTTTGTCTTGTAACAAAAATTCTAAATGAAAATAATTACATATGAACATAGAATTATAAACTTATCAATTAGCACACAGCCATAACTTTATGCATTATATATTATATTATTAAAAAGTGCAAGCCAGTTTTCTTTAAACATCATGCATTTTATTGTTTTTAAATTATAATAATTTTTTTCCTTAAAAACTATATAAGCTCTATTTCTTATTTAAGCAAAATTAGTGTATCTTTGCCTTTTAAATTTAAACTGGTTTAATTTTGTGTTGAAGTGATTTGAAATCCATATATGTAACCAAGTTTCTTGTAAAATGTGCAATTTTATTCTTTACAGTAAATTTCATTTGTAAAATTGATACGTTAAAGCAAAACGTATTATGACAGGTGTAGCTATAAAATAAGCGGAGGGCATTTTGCATTTGATTAATTTCCTTTAACAAACAAACAAAAATAAAAGAAGACAGGAAAAATAACTAAAAACGACGAAAGATTCAGGCAAAAATAAATTAGTTGTGGAACCACTGATGAAAAACTTTCTTTGATTTTTCTGCAGGCAGAGGTTTCTCAGTACTGGTGTCATCAGACTCTAGTGTTTTGTGTAATGTACACCAATACAACCATAGTCTATATTTTAAATGAATAACACTAGAATTGTCTATTTTATTGTCATTGTGATAAGTGACTTCTACTTTTGGGGGGCGTGGGGGTCTGTTCGGTGAATCTGTGAAACATAGGGACTATAAAATGGGCTGTTGCCTTAGAAAATTAAGTAATCAGATAACACCAAATAACTTATGTAAATACAGCTAATCTGACTTTTCCTAATTGCGGGTTCAATACATTCATGACACATTTCTGTAAAGGATCAATAATTATACGTTTACGCAAAAAGCCGGTACCGTGATCATCAATATCGAAACAAAAACGATTCCTGGATTTCCCGCGAGACACCTGAAGCTACAATTAACGAAAACAAAACAGTCATTTTAATGATGAGCACATTTTTCTCTAAAGTTGAGCGTTCAAAGTAATAATAAGACCCCTCTCTCTGTGTAATGGAAACAAACAACCTTTCAGTTCTCAGAGATTTGTTAATAAATAAACAGTTTGTAATAATTGGCTGAAAACTGGGAAAAGTCAAATCCCTCGTGCTATCTAAAGTAAGGAAAATTTGAGTTGTGGGTGTGATTGCTACATTAGAATAACGCTAAAGACTGCTGAAAACTAATGTGATATTTAGTCCCTAAAAGCGTCACAGTTTCCTAAGCAAAGTTGGTTCTCGTTCACATCATACTTTAAGACGATTTTACAGACTTCTCGATTTCAAATCGAAGATCATACAACTTCGCAGATAGTAGCGTCACTCTGATTTAATCGGTTATCCCAGGTATTTGTAAAAAAAAAGACACCTAACAATGCTGAACCTAATCACCAGCTGCAGCTGGAACAAGAAACACATCAAATTCAAGCAACACGGTTATAAGGAAATCACAAGTCCGCTTTCACTGACAACCTGTTCTTGAGTTGCGGAGACCTACCTTGAGGTGAAACACACTCCTCCTGAAATCTCGGTTGGTAACATTAAAACCTGGGGAAACTTTCGACTAGTAAATGAACAGACGCGATCGCGGATTATCCACCTGTACCTCACAAAGCGCCAAGCTTCTTGCCTACGGTAAAAATCCAAATACCATGATGATCCGAAGTACTGCCTATTGTCTCCCCTGTTTTCTCCGGCAGCCGTGTGTGCGCTCTGACTTGTTTTGCGCGTAAAAAGGCGCAGAGGGAGGAGATGGACAGAAAACGAGGGAGGGAGAAGGTGCGGAAAATGATGAGGGAAGATGAGTGATAATACAGCCTATTGATAACTCAGATGGGGAGGATCTTTTGCAATTGTGTTCAAGGTTACACGGAGACCTAAAAGGGCACAGCTAAGGTGAAACAACTTGTGGTGACACATCAGCTCCCTCCATTCGGGAAAACATATTTAACGTTCTGTTGTATTACACACCAAAACTGTCTAAATTTGGAGTAAAAAATATAAAAAAGAACAAAGCCGAATGAAGATGATAGCACTTTACTCCTAGACATCACACAATGTTGCCTCACATACTTGCAGAAGACTGTAAAATGAAACAGGATTGGGCATTAAAAGGCTGGTATGGAAGTAAAAAAAAAGTGTCATGTTCAAACACAGAGTACTACGATTAAAGATAAAAGGTTTATTGCTTTTTCACTATTGTGTCTGGCATGCTTTTCCCACATACTGAGAGAGGACCGCCCCCTTGTGTTAAAACGAGAAAGGTACATTGAACTAAAACTGATCCGTGTTAAGATTGGGGACATCGTTGATTGCATATAGGCTACATTGCCAAAAGTATCCACTCATCTGCCTTCACATCCATATGAACTTGAGTGACGTCCCATTCTTTATCTATTGTGTTTAATATGATTTTGACTTGCCTTTTAACAGCTTCAACACTTCCGTGAAGACCTTTCACAAGGTTTAATAGTGTTTATGGAAATTTCTTCCATTCTTCCAGAAGCGTATTTGTGAGGTCAGACATTGATGTTGAACAAGAAGGCCACTAAGTCTCCACTAAGTTATCCCAAAGGTGTCAGGTTGAGGAAGGACTCTGTGCAGGCCAGTCAAGTTCTTCCACACCAAACTCACTCATCCATGTCTTTATGGACCTTGCTTTATGCACTGGTGCACTAATCTGAAGGCCACATGAAGTGTGGAGGTCTGTGGTGATTGACTGCAGAAAGTTGGTGACCTCTGCGCACTATTGGCCTCAGCATCTGCTGACCCCACTCTTTGATTTTACATGGCTTACCACTTCGTGGCTGGGTTGCTGTTGATCCCAATCACTTCCACTTTGCTATAATATCACGAACAGTTGACTGTGGAATATTTACTAGTGAGGAAATTTCACAACTAGACTTGTTAAACATGTGATATCCTATATCTGTACCATGCTGGAATTCAGTGAGATCCTTAGAGTGACCCATTCTTTCAATTGCTTGTAGAAGCAGTCTGCATGCCCAGGTGCTTGATTTTTATACACCTGTAACTGAGGAAGTGACTGGAACACCTGCATTCAATGATTTAGATGGGTGAGTGAATACTTTTGGCAAAATAATGTATTTGTTTATGGACCACAAAAATTTCCATTATGATGCTATATAATATTTGAAAAGCACAACAAACATAAAACAGAGGTCTCTTACAACTTAGAACAATATTTACTGCAGTTTGTTCAGGAAAAAAAAACATTTATACTTGGGTGTTAGTTTATATCTTATTACTCACCTGCTAATTACATTCAAAACACAAGAACTAATTAAAAATTAATAAACATCTTGTGTGTGGTCTGTCTAGTGAACTGCTGGATTATCAGAAGACCAAAATCTAAAGAAGATTAAGTGGTAATCCAACCAGGCATCAGGATGTAACTTTTTCCCGTGTTTCAAATGTTAGTTCAGTGGGTTTGGTTACTAAAGACAGTTAAGTTTTGTGTTCCAGCCTAAACTGTGGATGCTTTCTATTGATAATAATGGCATATTAACAGTGATATTTATAGACACATCTGTTGTTATTAACAAAGTCCTGTGCTGTGTGCGAATGCGTTCCAGTGAACCGTTTGCAGATTTTTATCTTTCCTCAGACAAAGAGCTGCTCATCCTTCCCCGAGTGGCTGCGTCTCAGCTTTAGACCAGACAGGATCTTCTGGGCTGGTGAGGTAATATTTTGCTCAACAGGAATTGTCTTTGGTGACTGACACAGGTTGTGACTGTGTTCAGTACTCTGTTTATTACTGCTCTGATTAATATTGTGATCTGTTTGACACCCTCCTGCCACCTTCTTAGCAGATGGCCGTGTTGTACCGGATGATGTTGCAGCTGAAGGTGGCGTAAACGTAGAGTCCAGGCCCAGCATGTACTGCACAACCTCGCGAGGGCTTGGTGGGACATCCATTTTACTCTCTGTGGCAATGGTGACCTGCTGTGGCTCGAGAGTGTTCTCATAGTGGATATCTATGTTCTGGGAAAGTCTTTGTGCCCCTGACTCTGGGGAGGAGCTGCGGCTGCTGTCTGCACTTCCTGTGTAGCCCCTCACTTGAGGTGAAGCCTGTCTGGCTACACGACCTGGGTTGCAGTTTCGGGTTCCTGGATTATGATGTCGGTGATACTTCACAGGCTGTCTGGTGAAACGGTAGCAAGACTGGACCCCTAAATCAGAGGTAGCTTCTCCTCCCGACTCACACTGAGGATCACTCGATACCTCTCTCATAGCCAGGACTGTTATAGAGAAGGAAATCAAACACCAGTTGTTGATTATAATTCTGCAAAAACTATCATAAGATGTTTATACAGAATTTTTCTATATGATAAACAGTTCAGACTAAAACTACTGTATATACTGGATTGACTTGAAAGTGAGTAGCCTTGAAGCTGCTGTTGTAGCAACAGAGAAGAGAGCACCTCAGAAACACAGCGAGAGTACAGCAAGCAGAGAATAGTTAGAGCTTCACTTTCCGACCCCAAAAAACCTAAACTAATTTTGTTTGTTGTCAAAATTTATACAAAAACTCAAATGTCAAGCCAAGAGAACTCCATGAGAAGTTATTATAATTAAAATCACACATCATTTGCTTAATTCTGTGAACATTATCTCTAATAAAACCTACTCAATTTGATTCTGCCAGCTTTATAGAACTGCATGACATGAAAACGAAGTCTTATTTTTAAAGAAATAAAAAACAAACAAACATATTTTATACTAAAAGTATCTCATGCTTGGAAACTAAGCTACTGCGTAACTGTATTTAGAATCATCCACCTCTGTGGGATAAAATAAACAACGTGGGAGCTGTTTGGTAATACGTACAAGATCTCCAAAAGGATTGCAGCAAAACTACAAGCTGACAAGATATAACTCATTGTACTGGCAACTTCAAACTCCAAAGTCTTTAAGCTTCACAGGACATAAACACTGTGGATTAATTTGTTGACCTGCTCTAGTCAGTAGTAACTTCTCTATCAC
This sequence comes from Andinoacara biseriatus, assembly GCA_015108635.1. Classification (NCBI taxonomy): domain Eukaryota; kingdom Metazoa; phylum Chordata; class Actinopteri; order Cichliformes; family Cichlidae; genus Andinoacara; species Andinoacara biseriatus. The sequence goes on from VUQJ01009786.1 coordinate 12,260, forward strand.
TATGTCCCGCCTACCTGCTCTCTCATTGGCTTCAGTGCTGAGCTGGTCCACTGCCTCATTGGACGAAGACTTGTCAGATATATAACCCTCGCTTGACTCTCTCTTGATTGTGCGACTCTGTTGGAATGACACAAGTTGAGTTGTGGATTTAAGACCACATCTAAACCTACAGCACTACATTATATGATTCCTACCGGGGGATGAATACTTGGGATGAGCACAAATGTAATATAACAAATGAAAGCCTTTTTGAACAGATTGAGCAGTATTACTCCCCTAAAGACAGGTGACATTAGTTTGGTGCCTTTAACTCATTTGTTGTAGCCTAGGTAAATGTCCACAATTACATTTTATTTATTTTACAAGAAAGAGCAGCGTAATGCGCAAAAGCAAAAGCTAGGAAGAAGGTTATGCAGTTCAGAGCGCTGAGAGCAGGAGAAACGCAGTAGGTGTTCGTGAGGATCTTGTTAATCCTCATGGAATAAACGCAAGGTTAAGTTGGCAACTGCTAAGGCGCTTAAAAATCAGGTAAGTGCTTACTCTCTCAGCATGGCATGAAAGCTAAGCAACTGCTGATGATTTATTTTAAAATGAAGGTGACTTTTGAAAAAAGGAGCTCTTTAAATAAGTTGTGAATGTTGAGCTGGAGGGCACTGAAATACTTACTTCGAGCGAGCGTGGCCGCTCTTTGGAGGGGGTTTCATGTTCTGAGTCGGGATAAACTGCCCCATCCAAGGGGCAGGAAGCTCTGGGAGGGGTGACTGGCAGAGGTGCAGTGGGGGGTGGGGGAGGGGGTGTATGGCATCCCTGCCGCAGGCCGAAAATTTTGTCGTGGTATGTGATGAGGAACTCCACAAGTACAGCCTGATAGTTGGTCTCCATCAGGGCAATCATTGCCATGTCTGTTGACACTAGAGGGCGCAATAACGTTGGCCCAAACACAATGCCCAAATTGCTGGGAGACATCTTGTTCTCGTAATTCTCTGAAACTCTGTAAAAACACACAGGAGACAAATTCCATGAAAGCTCAGATAAAAGATAGAAGTTAAAGTCAGCTCTCCAGGGTACAATTAAGTAAATGTAATCTATGAAAAGGGTTAGACCAAGTTTAACTAGAGAGGGCTGTTGTCCTAGCGCATGCTCACTTTTGAAGGTGAGACACAATGTGCTGCAAGGTGCTGTAGCAATATGGAGGAAGTTTCTGTATTAGCCTTTGCAGGTTGTCAATGATGTCCATTATCTCCTTAGCCTCTGGTGACATATCCCCATCGTTCAGGTGCTGAATAGCCTTTCCCACCGCAATGAAATCATCGTACAGGTCAAACGATAATAAGGGCTCAGGGAGCTGAAAGAGATGATATTGAAAATATTCACTGAGATATGAGAGAAAACTTTCATGCCTTGAACTGTGCAAAAGATTAAGTGACTTTAGATATTTAGCTTTCATCCATCTCAAATGAGTCTCATTCTGAAGCGTGCAACACTGATCTCACACTTTCTTACTTTAGCTTTGTCAAAAATATTGAATTATACTGTATATCAGATCTTAAACACTAATTTATCTTACAGTCATCCTAACGAATGTAATAAGGTTCATATTTCAATGACTCCTGTACCTCCTTAAAGAAGTGCTTAAGGACAGAGGTAATATCATGTGGTGAGAGGTCCGAGAGGTCCACCTGCTCTTTTTGTGTTTCAAAGGCTTGAAAAAGCTTCTGAATGCGAGGCTTGGATCCACTCACACGATACACCCCCTAAAAAAAACAAATTATTAGATCACTATTCACATTTGATAACCAATGCGTTTCCACCAGCGTGAGGATAAACAATACCTGGACAGAGAGAGCTCGGCTTTCAATCTCAGATGTGCAGCGAAGCACTACAAAGGGCACCTCATCTGGCCTGTTACGTGGCAGCAGAGAGAGGTCCACTCCAAACACTGATCCCTTCTTGTGCTCACATTCTAGCTGACACACCTCCATACACTTCCTGTGCAACGCCAGGCCGCACTGAATGTGTGATAGGAAAAGAACAGATCTCATTAATGATCTCAGAGAAACCAATGTTCTGTCCACATTACAATATATTTGTCAAATGTGGAAT
>VUQJ01009786.1:16926-29506 GCA_015108635.1 Andinoacara biseriatus
ACATCTATGTATAAAAGGCAGAGGAGGTTATGCAAGTTTTTGTAGACTTTTATACCTGGTAACAGCGACTTTGCAGCAGATCAGAGGTCCTTCTGGCATTCAGACCATTTTTGATCTCTTGCTCTAGAGCCAGTGTGTAGATGTAATGTAATGGCATCATATCCTGTATAGACATAACCTAATTTAGACAGCTTTCATACAGTAAATATAACTACGAAAGGGAAATGCCACGCACTCTATTCTGGGAACCACTATAATTAATCACTTACACAGGTTTTGTCAAGTATCCAATAAACATAATCATACCTGTTGGAGTACACTGGTCTTTGCCCCCTCAGCTGTCTTCATTAGATTTTTTGCAAATTCTTGTTCTGTGAACAAAAAAAAAATCATTTTTTTTTCTTTAGCTTACATTTAACACAAGTTATGGTACATCAAGTTCAAAAACAAGATGAGCAGAATCTAAGGAAATTCTCCCATATACTGAATGTCATTACTGGTGGGTAGCCTCAAACTGATTCTAAGAGCTCCATTTGGTCAAACCTGATGACATCACCTAGCTTGACCTACCCACCTAGCATCTCTTCATAACCCTGACATTTACTGAAAGTTCAGATAACATCTCCAGATTAACTAGAACTTGCAGTCTGGTTACATCTGACCTGTGTCTATTTTGATCTTAAAAGAGGAATTAATTTGGTTAAAAATACCCGTGGTTTGCATTTTGCATCAGTTCAAGAACTGCAACAGGAAATGAACCCAGTTGATTTCGGTTTGAATGTATGTGCTCACTCTGCTGAGTGCTCTCTTTAAGCAAGGGATGCCATACTGTTAGCAAACTCAATGTGTTGCTTTACTATGTGTAATCACTAGTTTGGGGCTGAGCTTCAGCCAGCATTACTCATCTGTTACCATTGCCTAACTCATCTCCTTACACATGTTACCATTGCCTAACTCATGTCCTTACACACTTGAGGTTGGTAACGGTTGCTGTGTGTTTTGAATAATAACAATAGACTTGACATCCTTGACATCACTGTCTGGATGCTGGGAATCTATAAAGACTCATACACGGGTAATCATTATGCACTCCAAAGGCAGGCAATGCCTTTTATTACCCTCCCCTTTTCAGCTAATCTGCTCTTTAATCCTTTTTGTTTGTGTGTGTGTGTGTGTGCGCGTGTGTGTGTGTGTGTGTGCAGTGTAGTGTGCAGCTCTCTGGGAACGCTGCACAAACTTATATCCTCTTTGAGAGAAATAATGCAGGCAGGTAATGCATATTACTTGGTGCTACACCAGCTCAAATATTCATGTATTATGATTTTTTTTCTTCATGAATGAAACAAAGCAATAATCCTCTCTTCAAAGTCCTCCTTTTCTCCAATAAATGTTGGCACTGTTCTAAGTAACTTCATAGTGGCTAAAATTATTTTCATTCCATGTTGTACACATCACACATTAGCATTTTGTAAGCAACCCAGCTATTCCTGTTTCTGTGTGCAGTTTTTATTCAAATACACCAGCTCTGTGATAGGACAATAATTTGCATGTTACACTACTATTTCCTTTACTCAGCTGTGTATTTACCCAAGCCGATTCTCTTCTCCATCCAGGCAAGAAGGTCTTTGGCATACCGGCACCACAACTTGGCGTACTGCAATGCCGTCTCCACTCCATCCTCACAGCGACAGAGGGCCAAGTCTGCTTCTTGGACTGTGAGGGAGTACATCAGCATAACTGTAGGCTCTTAAACTTGAAACTGTACCCAGGAATCACACTGTATCCACAGGGCAACACCCTACAGCTCGGCTCTCCAGAAAAACTTAAATAGCCCTTAATCTCAAGGAAACATTCAATCTGTTCCAAAGTGACAATGCTCCCAGACTCTATCAGACAAGTTAAAGATGATCAAAAATCAAATGCCAGAAAAAAAGAACAAACCCAAAATAGGAAACAATGACTCCAAATGGCAAGTCATAGCTGCTCCTGAGAGTAAAGGTCCTGTGGTTTCCAGAAGGTGACAGCAAACTTTAGCATGTATACTGAAATATACTTTAGTTTGTAAAAAATAATAATAATAATTTAAAAAAAATCTGAAATCAATCCTGTGTCTCACAGCTGACACAAAAGGGATGTAGCTAAAGAGAGAACGGCCCCAAAACAAACTACTTTAGCTAAATAACTTCCCTCCTCTCCCCTCTTCCCCTCTGTGCCTGGCCCCGCCCTCTCACACCTGTTCACTTGTAGTCAGCTACAGAAACACAAGCCATGCTGTGAAAACACATGCCAGCATGCTGTTATTGCTCTACTGTAGTCACCCAGGCTGGGCGTTAATGACAACTACTCTTCTTCCTCTATGAGTCACACCAATACAGGGTGGATGATGTATATGTGACAATCACATGGTCTAACAAAAGCTCCCCACACTATGTTTTATTTCCCCCTCTCTCACTATGTTCCACTTCCAGCACAACTTTTGCAAATATATGCTATAATTTTTTTCTTTTTGTCAACGCTGATGCACTTTAACAGCTTTCACTTCTTCTAACAGTCCACTGTTAGAATAAGCAAGCAGGTTACGACAGAAAAAAAAAAAAACTTTCTCAAGTTCCTCACTCAGACACGCAGATTTTATACTGCTCCTCCCTTTTAGATAGCTGCCAAATCCAGTTAAGAGGGGTAGGGAAAAAAAAATCCAACCATACTTTCTTCTGTCATCATGCACAGTCCAAAAAACGGAACATGCAATTCCAGAGACATGTTAGGTTGTGTGCTAAGGGTGACCTCTCTTAGCCTTAGTTAGGGAGAGCTCTGAGCACTTTCAGAAATCAGTTGGTTGCAGCTCAAGCACTTGGATTGAGGATTATCCAAGTCAAGTCCAGATTGCAGAGTGACAGGCTTTAGAGGAGCATCGAGTCAGGTTTACCTCCTGGCGTGTGAGAGAACAAGTGGGCTGAGGTAGGTTGGGAGAGGTGTTCTTGAGAATAGTTTCTATGGTGCAAGAATAAGTTTGATATTGCCCACTTCAGATTTTAACACTGTAAGCCTCTGTAATTTCCTATCTTACCATGTTCCTATAATTTGAGTCAAACTGAAGTTTGTGCACTTAGCCCAAAGTCCCACTGAAGACTATGAGTAAGTCTAGCACATTTACCGTCTCCCTTGTATTTATGCCTTAGACTATGTAACATAAGATTTCTGTATAACTGTGTTTACTAATGTAAAAACTGAGAGCAGCTGTCCCCTGCTTTAATCCTCTCCCTTTAGCCTAATCTTGTTACAGGGGGACGGTTACAACTCACAGCTAATTATGAGAGAATAAATAAAGGGTGAAGAAGATTATTTATGAAGTTTCACAGGCAGCATAGGCCATCCTGTCAATCACAGAATAGTCTGTGGTAAGGTGAGCTGGTCACTGAACCACTTCAATAATAGAGTTTGCTTGACATACAATATAAAGGAACGTTGTATTGGTTCTATAAAAGCAGGGCTTCTCATACACTGACCCACATCAAAGTGCATATAAACAAAAGCATACAAATTTGTTCTCTTTCAGCCTTTCTGTTAAACAAATCATACCTGCATTGTTTCCATCCACGTCATTGGATTCAGCACATATCTGTGGACAAAATGCATCTTCAAACTGGTGGAAAAATCTGATTGTACTTTACAAGTCTATCAAAGCACAACTGATCTCCAAAATACATACATTTAATATTCTCTAAGCCCCCCCTCACACAAAAAAAATAAATAAATAAAAATTAAACAGTTTCTGTTGTCAGTGGAAGCAGTAGTTTAGAAAAAAGGTCTCAGCTAAACTTTAACATATACAAGAACATAAGTAACATGCTTAAGAAGGCCTTTTATTTCTTTTTAAAGTATTTATTTCTTACAGTCACATCATGTTGCTCTGTGGTCTCTGCACTATCTGCTGAGATGGGATTGCAGTCAATCTCTGCCAGCAGATCATCCCCTGACCTGAACACAGAAAGAATATATTTGGAGAAAAACATAAACAGTCAAACAACAATTTGTCAAGAAATGTACCACCAGCATTATTTTTTTTTTTTTTTATTATTACTACAAACAAGCCTCTTAAGAACATTTTAAGGTTTGGTACATTCATTTTCACAATTTGAACTACATTCACTGCTGCAACTCTGCTTTAAAGAAATGTTGTAATTTTTTGGAAAAGTAAGCAATTTCCAGTCAGTGCTTCTTATAAAATCTGAGTCACACTCAAAGTCAATTAAGAGAGACACGGCAATGCTGGCAAGGGAAATGACATTTATTTAAAAGCTTGAATTAGAAAACTATACTGACAGATCATAAATAACTGACTGAGTTCATGTTGATGAACTCAGTCAGTTGCCAGAAAATAAATTAATAATTCCATCCTTCAGGGCTTCTTATCATTAGCCAGCTCTGGAGCATTTTAAATAATAGCTTGTTGATCACTGTTTTTCTGAGAAGCCGAGTGATGCAGGAGAAAAGAGATGCTTGAGGTAATACTTACGAAGGGATAAAAGATAAATCAAGATTATCAAAATCTCGGAAGATCTCACTGTATCTCTTGGTTTCAGGTTTATAATGCACCTTATTCACATCTGAAAAGAAAAATGGAAAAACTAAGATACATAAAACAATTTGACGGTCTTACTATTGTGTTCATGTTATATGGAGATCCTGAAATGTCACCCCCAAGCACAAACTATACAGAATGCATATTTTAACACACCACCAATATTCTGTGAAAACCTAAAGATCAAATTGATTTTTTTTATATGCCAACTTTTTATAGATTGCAAACATGCAATAAGATAACTATAATAAAAGTACAGTAGAAAAACAAATCAAATGTAGTTTCTCATAAAATCATGTCTGAGAGCATTTGCACTGAATGTGAACTAAAAATTATGCATTTTGCTGCTAAAACTTGCACGCTAACAGTTTTTAACCCTCTGACATAGCAGAAAGTCAAAGACTGTTCATTTACAATAGGTGTAACAAATGTAAAAGAAATGTTTTTTTCAGAGGTGCCTCCATTTTGGTCAACCACATCCTGCTTGCGTCCCGTCGTGAACATAGAGCCCTTGTTTTTCACACCACCAGTTTTTCAACTCAACAGTGAGAGCTGACAGGAAAGTAAAATGTTTCAGCAAAATTTAAACAGTTTTGCAGTCCAATTCCACTTAACTCTGTTTTGTTTGCTGTTTACCTGCAAGATTTGTAATAGGTACATATATGAATTAAGGTTACACGTGCAAAAAGCTTCTGAATAGCAGGTTTCAATTGTGTTGCAAACATTTCTAGCTTCTAATTAAATGTAAAGTGTTGCCAAAGGCCACAAAAGTCCGAAAGACATCATAAGCTAACAGCCTTGGCTTTTTTGGAAGGTCAGTTCTGCTGAATAAAAATACAGAAGTCAAATGAAGTTAAAAAAAAAAGGTTCAGGAAGTTCACTAACAAGAAGGATGCCGCACAGCACCAGAAACTCTCTGAAAGGCACTTTATGCATGCAGTGTCTGCATGCACCCACACGAAAACCCAAGTCATAATGGCGCTCCACTGCTGTCAGCAGATTTCCAGTAACACAAACCAAGACAATATTAATCTATTAAAAAGTCATTTTTGCGAATCAAAAGAAATATGCAACAATGGTAAAAAGTTTTGAAAGCAAACTAAAAAAAAAAAAAAATTAAGTTTCATTTAAGAACAGTGGGTAAGAGGATATTTAGACTAAAGGTCACCACTTACTCAAATTTACCACATATCTGCTTTATTTGTGCTCACCTGTGCCTTGAGTAGAATCCTTGTTTACCACTAAATCTTCATCCATTTCTGCGCTATTTCCACAGCAGGCAGACCCTACCAACACCTCTCAAACATCATCTGGCATCAGGGCCAAAATATACAGTACACAGTAAAACACAGTGTATTTGAAATGTTAGGAAATCAGCACTGTAGTTTAAACACAGTGACATAAAGTCGAGCGCCAAGGTTGCTGATATGTAAGTTCTTAAAACTGATCTTCCTCTGGTAGAGTGAAGGTTGGCCAGTGTTTTCATCATCGAGGGGAAGAGGAAGTGTATCTTACAGTCACTGGAGGCCCCACCTACACTGTCTAACCATATATAGTGAAAAGGTACAACTGTGATAAGTTTGCATTGTTGTAGTGAGAAATGTTGGATATATCGCTGTAATGCAATAATTATACTTCACAATATGTAACTTGGTAAAATACATCCATTAAAAAAAATAGTATATGCTAAATAAAGTACTTATCTGTAATTGATTCTTCAAAAGACATTGATTCAGTGCAAATTTAAGCTACCCTATTCAACCTAATTTGGACCATTTTAAATGATATCCACATTAAGTGCAGCTGAATATTAACTGCTACAGCATGACTAAGACCAAATATACTGCAAAATATGCTCCATCTGGATGTGCACTTAAAACCTAAATCAGAAAGTCAGTTGAGCAACATCTTCAAGGAAACCAAGAATAATCAACTTAAAAGTTAGCAGCTAGTGTACTATGTGTGGTTTTCAGTGACTACAATGAATTAGATGTAAATGGGCCAATTTGCATGGAGGTCACAGTGCACAATGTGTCAGTGATGAGAAAATGCTACTGTGCCATAGGCGACAGTAAATCATACACCTTGTCACATACAACATTTCAAAACAAAAAAAAAACATGTCATAACTAATATTTGCACAGTTGGTACACCAACTGCACATAATAATATGCACATAATGACAGACATTCTTAAAAATAAAACGTTTTATTTTTTTTGTTGGCACCAGTACCATCAGCATTTTTGTGCACAATTAGTGAGTGAATAGCGCCCATCAGTACTCCATAGAAATCAGCTTCTCCAGTAATCTGTGCATATGATGAGGGAAACCATGGCACAATAAATACACTGTTAGAAACATGACGATCCACACTTCTCTAATGATAGACAATTCAAGCCTACCCAACTCAAAATGTTCAACATTCAGATTGAACTGATCTGAAGTGGAACTGCAATGTGTAGCCCTTTTCCACCAATGCAGTGCTGGTGCTTAATCTAGAACCTGTTTCATGGAGTTCCACCAAAAAACAATGAACATCAGTGGTAATGAGAAGGCCACTACAAAAAAAATTCACAGGTTATTCATATATGCAGCCCACAGTGGCGAGTCTGGGTGAACTGATTTTATTCACATGGAAAATATCCCAAATTCACTACATAACGCTACATAATTATAAGCTATGTAAGGATATGTAAGTTTTGGTTCCCAAAATGATCTAAACATGTGCTCTTTCTCACAAGAAACCAAAGCAGAACTTGCACTGGTACCAGCACCGCATCTGTGGAAGAGAGGTAGTGAAGAGGCTGATGTGCATTTGGATGTGGGCCAGTGGTATAACCCTTTTAGAGTTATACTTTGCTGTGTAGGGTGGTTCATCTCATGTATACACCAAGAGGTGGTTTGTGGAATTACCAGAGTAGTCTGCAGAACAAAACAAAAAATAAAACACAAAATCAACAACAAAATGCACTTGTGTTTTATCTGCCTCAGTATTCCTGCAAATCTATGATTCTGAATTTTGTCACTTTATAGAATTTTGCTTTAAGTCTCTACAGTACTGCCTATTCCAACTTTTTGCACAGGCTCATTTAAGACGTCGTGATTTTACTCTATGGCAAGGAGTCAGCGTTGTTGTAGCCAAGTTCATTTGTAGCCTTGATAAAAACACATTTCACAGTCTAATGTCAAATTAGTGTCACTGAAATGCAACAGTCCAGTTTAATTCTTTATCAGTACACATTTTTATTTCTGTATGACAGACAGGAGGTGGGTACTGCAAATGCCATTCCAAATGGCAAGTCTAGTGCCTTTTATGAAGTAAAAAACTGACCATGATAAAAAAAAACATGGCATACATGGTCCCTTTTTAACTTGTCACTTCTGATAAATAAAACTGTTCTATATTTTTTCATACCACATCCCTGCTATGATGAAAAAAATCAAAATTGTCAAAGATGAAACATGATTACAAACTAAGGTGGTGTGTTTTATGGACCTTTACATTTTTCCAAGGCTCTTGGTCCCTTCCTCTCATAGCTCGTCCCGTGCTGTACTGTCCAAAGGGGACTGAAGCACATCTGAGTTCTGGGCCTCTGTGCTGATCTCAGCCTGCTCATGACTTTTCCCTGAACGTGCTCGGTCCCAGTCTGTACGGATCTTGTCATTGTCCCACACAGTGGAGGTCTCAGTGTCACTGATGTATCCTGGGTCGCCTGTATAGTGGGTTGGATACACAAGGAGAGGCTCTGCGGAAAATGCCAGCAGGTCCCTGGTTTCAAACTGTTCCATATAATCAGATCTGGGGAGGAGGAAAGGTCAAGGGAGAAAAAAAAAAGATAAGACTCCTGAGCAGAAGTACAGTAAACTAAGAAAGCCTTTAGAAATTAAAAAAATATATATTTTGTTACATTTAAAACTCATTGTAACATGGATTCAGTTTTAGTTCTCATCAATCTACACACAATAATCTGTGGCTAGTTGTTTGTTAACACTTACACGGGGTGTTTATTGAACATGATAGGAAGAAACTCATCCACTGGCAAAATCCTCTTCAGTGGTTCTGCTTTTAAAAGCTTCTGGGCACCCTGTAGTGATATCATATATCCTAGTGTCCAATATGAATAGTCTGCCTCCACTAAATTATGTATATTTGGCACTGCTTTCTCCGGGTGATCCACTTGCATTCTCTTTCGACCAATATAACTAAAAGAAAAGAGAAACAACAAAAAAAAAACACACACACACAAGGAGAAAAAAGAAAGCTGATAAGAATTTGCAAACTCTGTAGGAATGAGTAAAATATATCATTAGGAAAGAAGTAAAAACTTACATGAGATCCCAATCTAGACCTTCATGCTCCACCTCATTCATTAAGTTCATCAAGCGACGTTTGAAGAAGACCTCAAAGCGCAAATCGTCTTCGATCACTAAAGACGTGTGCAGACCTCGTTCCACAATCTAGAGTCAGAGACGTCATTAAGTCACCCATCTGTCTGGTTTGCAAATGTTCAAATACTTGGCTTCTTGGTTTACCTCTTTCCAGGTGTTATAGTGGGAAAGAAAGCATCCCAGCTCTCCCTTTGTCAGTGGACGACCATGATACGGATCACTGTATCCAGGAAGCATATGAATGCCCATAGTATGAATTTCACTGACATTCATTGCTCTGAAATAGAGAGAGAAGTAGAATCGGGACAAAATGATAATAAGAAGCGGCAAGGTGCTGTGGTTCCTAAATAGTAAATAAGTGTAAAGCATCTGGTGACAGAGTTCACTTACTTTCCATCTACAGCATTAATAACCTTACAAGCAATCTCCTGCTCGTATAATGCGCTCAGCATACGCTCTCTGCGGTCACTCCTCCTCTGCAAGTTTATCATGAACACCTACACGAAGTGGAGCCAGTCAGTGTAATTACAGATTTCAACAGCAGGGGGAGGATTTGAGCACAGAAATGGATAGTTGGCCATTTTTGCAGATTCCATCTTCACATCACTTCTTACCTCATCAAAGCCCATTTTGTCAGGTTGTTTTCTAGGAACACTTATGTATTTGGATGGCATCACCGGGGCATTTCGCACTACATAGTCAGAGGGAAGATGGATGCAGAAATGGTATAAATTATATATAGAAATTCATGCTGAAAGTTATTATTAGATGAAGCAGCAGAAAGTAGATTAAGACTTAAGATTTAAAGCCAGTGGAAAACCATGAGTGGGTTGCAAAAGTACAGCTCTCAGCCAGAATGCAGGCCACTCACCATTAACTTCTAACAGGGTGTGTAAGAAGCTGTCCACTTCATCTTGCAAAGTATTGTGGGAGCGTAGTGGCACGGGGAAGTATCCATAGGTCTCCTTGTTACATAAAAACATTTGAACCTCTAAAGAGAATACAGGACAGAAAAATTTAATCTGGAGCTACATTATCTAGGGTAAAACGTTTACAGACAAATATTTAGGATTTCAGCTGGAAATTGTCAAAATACCTGCCATCCGAGCAGAGAACGCAAACACAATAATGTCATCAAAAGCCCAGCTGTAGTCTGGGTGTGGCGGGTGAAAGGCCAGCTGCCTGGAGGCCTCTTTCCTGAGGTCTATTAGGAATGTGGAGTGTACCATAGGAACAGCAAAACAGCCCTTCCGTATCTGCTTCCTAATGGGAATGTAGGCAGGGGTCCTTTTATAGTAACCCTGGAGAATGAGAGTTGGTTAGCAGTTTATTTCAGATTGTTTTGAAAACATCTGACATCCACAAGCACGTATTCTCAGTGATCATGTCAGTACCTGGGAAGTCATTCCACACCAAAAGTTTGAGTAGGCTGCACGAGATTCAAGCATGGGAGCGACGACGGTCTTATTCTGTTTCATGAGCTCCCAGAGGACATTGGAATTGATGAGAAGGTTGTCACAATCTGCTAACTGCACAAGGAACATAAGAAAAACGAATTGTGAAGCGTCACAGTGTATGCAGAGGAAACCATACACTAACTTCTTGAGAAGAAATGCTTAACCACTCATGTCAGTTACATGGGGCAGCAAAACTGAGTGATCCCTGACCACAATTCTGTTTTTAAGAGAGAAAGTTCAGATGTAAAATTAAGAGCACAGAATTATTGCAATTTTGGATGAACTTCACTTTAGAATTATACCCTGCTGAATCTAGACAACGTGGGCTGGGCTCGGGAATACAAATAGAAATGTGCATTTAAGATTCAAGTGTCCAGATGAACAAGAACTGAAAGATGAACTCTAACCATAAGAAACAAAATATAACTGGATAAAGTTTTAACAGTCTGTGTCCCTCTTAAATTACAGTTTTGGTGGCATTTTGGATTCAATTCTGTACTTTTTCTTCTGCTTTAATTATTGAATGTTAAAAACAGCGTGGCTCAGTGCTTATAATAAACATTTTGAGCGTTCTTCTGTTTCTTTTTGTAACTGTAAAGAGTAATTTTGTTTACCCACCATAAAGAAGTCTGCCCACATCTCACGAGCAGACTCCAGCGCTGCTTGCCGAAGCTTCATAATATGCTCATAACGGGGATCTGTCCAGTGTTTTGGACCTTCCTCATCTTCATAATTTCTACACAAGACATTTAAATATAAATCAAACTGATATCATGGACTTTGTGGGCTCTTTGAGCACTATGTAATTTCATCTTTAAAATAACAAACCTAGGTTCCTCTTTTGGCCTCCACTCCACATAATGGTAAAGGTTCTGTACCTTTACAAGCCAGTCACGCAGAATGGTTGTGGTGTTGTCCTCGTTATGATCTGTTGCTACCCTGTCAATACACAAAGAAATGTAAATGATCAGAAAGAAGTGTATTCATCGACAACCTAGATAAAAAGAGGAAAACTGTAACAGTGGTTGATAGCCCTGGTGCCAGAGTGTGCTCATGTTGAGACATGAGGGAAGGACAAAACCAAGAATCAAATAACAATAGTCCTGTGTTCACTTTTTGTTAAGGCATTATACACAACCTGTGGGAAGTGTAAATGACACCAGCATTACAAAGCACACAAAAGTAAAAACAACCCCCCCTAAAAAAGAAACAAAAACACAGTCAGCATCTATAAGGCCTGTATAAAGGAAATATTAACAGCACAGAAACAACATTGCAGAAGTGAAACATCTGTAGCAACAGACGAGGAAGGAAATCACTTAAACTGACTAACGCTGTGTGAGAGGCAAATGAACCCAAGTTAGACTGCTTGCATGTTTGATCTAAATCTGAAAAGCCAAGAAATGACACTACAGAACAGCACAAATTCCAGCAGCCTTCATTGCTTGGCCATGTAGGCCAACCGTGTTTGCTGCTACAACACACCTGCTCTGCAGACAGCTGTGCTTGCATTCTGGCACTGGATTAGAACTAGAATGGATTCTGATGAAAAGTCCCCATGGATCTGTGTAAACACTGCAGTTTCTTGCTAAAGTTTTTTTTTTTTCATTACTCCAGCTGTCCGTCCTTCGAATTCCCCACACTCTGAATTACAAAGTTTTTAGTTTTTGTGCTCACATAAAACAAATGTTTATTAAAGAACATAGTTTTGCCCTACATAGTACTTGGACTCTAAGCATACATGCAGGAGTGGTGTGCCTCTTCCATCTCAGCCATCATTTCTGTACTAGAGCAGAAATGCAGGCACAGCACACCAAAGATTTCAATTACAGCTGTAAAAGGCTCTATCTAAATGTATACAACATGTAGTGTTTATATAACATCACACAGTTGTTTGCTTTTTACAGATGTAATTTCTCGTGTGTCAAACAAAACTGTCCTTACCGGCAACATAGTTGACAAACTACCAAACAAAAAAGGAATTTAGCACACACTCTTATGTAAAGCTCCTTTATAAGGTGAAACTTGTTCATCGGGAAAGTGAATGAAGACCACACCTCTCTGAGCCCTTCAGGAAGTCAAGCTTAGCACTGAGGGTACAAATCCAGGTGGGCTGTTGGAGCATGTTCATTAGGTATATGGTGAGAAACA
>VUQJ01009786.1:29526-41205 GCA_015108635.1 Andinoacara biseriatus
ATGGTGAGAAACATCTCTCCTTCACTTACTTATTTTGCCTGAGCTTGACTGACACATGACTAAATTGCTTAGAACATGAGTTTGCACAAGTACTAGAAAATGAGCTTGGAAAGTCATCATTTAGGCCAGAGGGAGCAAAGATGTTAGGTTTAAAATGTGGTCTACAGAAACATATGTTTCATACAGTATGCCAACCATATGTCAACATATGTCTGAGAAACACGAAACCATTAAAACCGCGTGACAGAACTGGGTTTAAGTCTTCCTAATCATTTATCATGCAGAGTCAATATGTAAGGTTGGCCTTTACGTAGAAGCTTAATAATCAAACTACTGTCAGCTTTCCCCCCTCAGCATTCAATTGTAAATGATTAAAATGGATGAATTGTGCAGAATGTCCTTATTAGGTGGTTTGTTTCACACATAATAATGTCAGAAAAACGCTTCACAAATAGGGATTTGTTTTGTCAGATGGAGATCTCTGGTCTG
The DNA here is from genome assembly GCA_015108635.1 of Andinoacara biseriatus. Lineage (NCBI taxonomy): Eukaryota > Metazoa > Chordata > Actinopteri > Cichliformes > Cichlidae > Andinoacara > Andinoacara biseriatus. Next base: position 30,016 of record VUQJ01009786.1, read on the forward strand.
TAAAATGTAACTGATCTATTACAGGATAATAGAGAGGAATAAAAGATTAACTTCTAGTCAGGAGGAGTGGAAGATATGGGCATGGGTACATGGACACTGGAATCAGCTTAAAGCTGAAGATTGGTGACAAAAGAAAAGCTTTGAACCCTGTGAGGGGGTGAGGGGATCCGGTGGCTATAGTATGCAGGTCTGGTCTCACTTTGTTACTACAAATAAATTAATTTTCTTGCCTCAGCACTTTTATCTTAAGACGAAACATGCCTGCGGGACACTTTGAGAACAGTCTAGTCAGACACTTTATGTTGGTTTTTACTTTAATCTATCACCCGCATGTATGCTTGTACAGCAGACTCGACACTGGTTCACATTGGTATGTAAGCTCATACAGCTCCCCTCGTGGTCAAAGCTGAGTCGTTCCCTCCCCTCCACGTATACAGATCAATACAATGCACGACTACTAACGAGCAGATGTGCTCGCTTCTGGCCCCTACCTCTTAACTTACTGGCTACTTCTTTTTATGCTCGTTGTTTGAGTTCTCCCTTCGTTCGTTCCTGTAATTATGCATGTTGAGTTTTTTTCGGACATTTCTTTTTCTTGTTTTAATTCGTAATTTACTCTGCGTAAAGTTTTCAAAGCCATTTTGTTACCCCGTCAATCTCAGCGGGTCCACCCCTTTTCTTCCCCTTCCCCGTAATTCATTAATCAATCAGAAAACTATTCTTCTTTGGTTATTTTTAAGAGACCTATAGCAAAAACTGGAATAAGTTTCACTTTGTAGTTGTTTAACAGCATGCAACATCTAACGTTTCCCAATAACAACTTACCATAGTGCCATACGGTCCTTGGGGTAGTTGAGGCGCTCAATAGTACCCAGGAAATACGGCAAGGAGTGCTCGGAGTTTCTGCAAATGAGGGCAAGAAGAACTCGGGGAGCGAGGAGCGGAGATTCGGGGTTCCAGCGCTCCTCCGCAAAATACCCCCGGACAGGACTGCAGCAGGACAGGAGCAGGACGAGCAGGGCGGCGGTGAGGCCAGCGAGGCGGCGCATTGCGACAACAAATTGTGTAGTATGACAATATTAATAATAATTTATAGGTTGATTGTGGCTCGTGATGAGCTATAGAAAACTGTCTCTTCACTTTGCGCCGTCATCACAGAGAGGGAACGTCTGTGCAGCAGCCGCTGATGCGAAAGCAGTGTGAGGTTGAGCTCTGGAGGGGTGGGGTTTGCTTGGACGTTAAAGGGGATGGTCTAATGCAGGCCCTGCAGCACAATAAATGCAAAGGGCAAATGCGCAATTAACGTTTTAATTTTAAATTGCTTGTGGATGATTAAGCAGCACCAGGTTCCAAATGAAAAGCGATGTTATACAGTACTGTGCAAAGGTCTTGGGGCAGCCCTAATATATATATATATATATATATATATATATTTAGCTTCCAGAGAGAAAGTGGTCTTCAGCAATAGTTCTCCAGGCTTTCTGAAGGTTTTTCAAAGTTTGCTTTTGGTCACTGTTTGCTTTTTCACACATTTTCAGTCCAGTCATTGTACCTTACAGTTTTCAGTAGAATGTTTCTTTTTTTTTTTTTGTTAAACCACATGATACATAACAGACAACTAAGCAAAGAAGCAAAGACACTTTGTTACTAGCAGCCTGTCACAAAAAGACAATATTTTTTCTAATGTCTTTAAATAGATAAAACAAAGATTTAAAAAAAAGATAAATGATAAGATAAAATTGTTTGACAAGCATAAAATTGCATTTTTGCAGGTGTTGAAAACTTGACATAACTTGACATAGTGTGCAATGCGTCCTGAGAAAACTGGACAAGTTGAGGATGGAAGAAGTGGCAGGGCTAAAAAAATTCATCTACTGAGAATAACTTTATTGATCCAAGAGGGAAATTCATATGTCTGACATAGCTCATCTGCTATCTGAATGAGAACTGAAAAGCCTGATGGCTGTGGGTACAAATGATTTTCTGTATCTCCATTTTTCAACAGAGAGAGTAGCACTGTTTTCTGTACCATAAAGATGTTATAAAGTGGGTGATCTGAGTTTTTCAGGATGGCTTCTAAAGTCTTTAGTATGCATTTTTTCACCACCTCACCCAGCATGTCCAGTATGGCTCCAGTTACAGAGCCAGCTTCTCTGACTAGTTTGTCCAGTCTACTTGCATCCTTGTTTCTGTTGCTGCCACCCCAGCAGGCTGTCACATAGAACAGCACACTTGCCACCACAGACTGATAGAACATCTTCAGCATTTTACTGCAGATATCAAGATATCTTAGTTTTCTTAAGAAAAAAAATTGTACAGTTCATCTGTATTCAGGGACCAGTCTAATTTGTCATCTAGCTGTGAACTTAGATAGTGATATGTTGTTACCACCTCTATGCCCACCCCACAAACTTTCACAGGCTGGAGAGGGGGCCTTAATCTTTGTAAATCTATGTAAACCATCATTTCTATTGTCTTAGAGATGTTCAATATGAGGTAGTTTTTGTGACTCCAGTTGTTGAAAGCTTTAACAAATGATCTTGTTAAAGCCTCCAGCAATGGACAGAAATATTCAGATTACTGTTCATTTCTGCCACACTGGCAGCATCATCTGAGTATTTCTGGACAGGACTCAGATTTATATGAACAGTAGGTAAAAGTCATGCCCTTAAGAAATAGGAGGGGAAAAAACGGCAAAGACCTGACACAGGACATGAGAGATGCATCTGGACCTTCATTTGATCCATCTACTTTTCACTGGAGCCACATCAGAAATGGTCTCAGTGGAGGGTGGCTGTCAAGAAGCCATTCTTAAGAAAAGTACAACAGTGAGTGTCTACAGCCATCTGTAAAACATGGTGGAGGCTCTGCAATGGTCTGAGGCAGCATTTCAGCCAGTGGTGTTGGGGATCTTAGGTGGTCACCAAATACTGACTTTGAAGCGCTTTAGAATTGTACAAACTTTGTTTTTGTCTTAAATACTATATTTTAACTTGTATTTGCATGTTTCAAAAAATCATTGCAAATGTAAAGAAATGAGGGTGGTTTAAGATCTCTTCAACAGTACTGCAGGTCTATGACTCATTTTTTTATTTTACAGATGATTACAATAAACTGATATAATATCTTGGTCAGGTTAATTGACTTTATGACTTTGCTTTATGACATTACAGCCAAGAAGGTCCAAATGTTAATATCCCTCCAGCCATGTTTAGAAATACTTAAAAAACATGTTCTCTTTACAAAAGAAAGAAAAAGACAGCTTTATTATATAAAAGTTTACTTGGATGTCTTTTAATCAAAACTGAATTCTGTATGCTTATTGCAATTTTCTAGCTTCTACATCACACTTGAATATATTGCCAAACAAATGAAGGAAATTTCTGGTGTCTGCAGATGCATTATTATGCACAGGGAATGATAACATGCATTTTGAATGGAAGAAGAGTTTAAACTTTAATAAAAGGTACCTCAACACTACTGCCTCCATAGTCAACCATACACACAAACATCCAAATAGTGCTGTGTTACTACAGGGTGCTAATTTTTCTTTAATCATATCTGTAAACTGACTACCTCACCTATTTAGGAATGTTCTGTACTATTTTCCAGACTCTTCATTGAGGTCTTAACATAATGCTGAATTCCAGCCATCATTAGGCAGACAGCTCTACAGTTTGGCTCCTGAGCCTAGCCTCTCTACCTGGATAGTTAAGGAGGCAGCTGCCGGGTCATCAATAAGCCAGAACAGCTCGCCCTTGGTTGGTACAACTCGTGCTGCTGGAAATGCTGAACCTTCTCTACCCTCCAGCACTTCCTGCAGATAACAAGGAAATGATTCAACAATAACACCATCACAAAATTAAGTAGTGTGAACTATATTTCTGATGGGATAGTGGGTTATACAGGTATACTGCTGTCTAAAAATTCTTTGTCAGTTCTGCCAGCATTTCCCCAGACCCTTCTTTTTTAGCTATAAATACCGAGTCATATGACTTAACCGAATGACTCAGGTTTCTTATTGTGTTTCACTTTTGCCTCGCGTATCAACCTAGTCAAAGTTTATTTATTGTGTTATGGAAATAGTAGGGTGCTAAGAAGTCAGAATTTGAAATGTGCATGTTCAGTAAATGCCCCTAAGTGTTACCTTCAAAACTGGTGCTTTGCTTCCTCCAGTTGATACAAAAGCCACACAACGTGCAGAGTTCACCACTGGGAAAGTCATAGTTACACGTTGTGGTGGTGGTTTGGGAGAGTCGCTGATAGGAGCCACAATCTTCCTGGTTTCCTGAATATGGGGTACACCCAAAGGCAATCATTAATCATTGCACCAAAAAGTGACAATGTGAGAACCACGACCAAAGCTTACATTTTCATACAAACTATCAAACATGAAGACTCAGTTTCTCAGACATGAATTAAGTTAAAAACATTCATTTTTCCACTGGAGATATTCATTAAATTTTTTATTTTAGTTGAACTCTAGGTTTAATCCCTGTCTGGGAAAGTGGATAATGTAACATGAAGCAGATTTTCTCACACATTTAACGAGGGATGACACTGGAGACCATAAAATCCAAGCTTCAACATCATAAAACCTAATGATTATCCATGCACTGTCAAGGGAGTGACTTGAAAAATGCTGAGACATTGTTTTTATAGACTAGCTAATTAGGAAACCACATCTAAAAGCAAACTCAGACATGCTGTGTCAGAGTTAGGTCAAATAATGTGTTTGATATGCCTTTTATACAAAATAACTGCAAAATTCCCAATCTCTTGCATTTTAATGACTAAGAGCACATCTTAGCATGGAATTTTTAGGATCATAGATGGACGGATGAATCATTCCTTCCCAAAAAAGCTGTAATTTTGTGTCTGCCCTCATTCTGTTATATAAGAATTCAACAGATGTCTATTGTAGAAGACAGCTGTTCACTAAAGCAGCACCACTCACCTCCAGAAGAGGGTGGTCTGGGAAGAGAGAACAAGTGTGTCCATCAGGCCCCATACCCAGCAGCAATAGGTCAAACACAGGGATGTCATCACTTGGGAAAGCCTGTGTGTTTTAACAGCAAAATAATGTGTTAAAAATTCTATAGATGCTAAAATCTGAAAGCCTATAATTGATGTGTACCTCTTTCAGTTTACGTGTATAATCCTCAGCGCACTCGTTCACTGGCAGATTACAGTCAATCGTTAAGATCCCACTATCAGGGATGTTGATTTTGGAAAACAACTGACTCTGTAAAAAAGAAAAATAGTTTTGCACTTTATCCAAATGTAACAGAACAATATACATTTATGTCAACACAACGCAAGCCAACAAACAAACAGGAATCCAAGGAAACCTTGTACAATCCGTAGGTGCTCTCTGGATCATCAAAGGAAACCAGTCGCTCATCGCAGAAACCAACAACCCACTTGCTGCAGTCCAGCTCTGACAGGGCAAGCAGCTCTTTGCTTAGCATGGACACAAGGCTTCCTCCAGAGAGACCCAGAGTGAACCTGCTATGAGAGCTGATGGCCTTCTCAGCCCGTGAAGTCACCAGGTGGGCCAACACTGGACCGATCTCAGCTGAGGAGGGGAAGACCAGGACTCTTCTTCCAGCCATTACAGCTCTGTGTGAGAAGGACTGACAAGAGAGAAAAAAATTGAGCAACATGTAAGGAAGTCAGTTACCAAATAATTGTGCAAGTCACCACCATATCTCAGTAAATATTATTTACAAAGTCGTTTATTAATTATTTAATTTTAATTGGCTTAAAAAACTTAATTGGCTCCACTTGTGATTACACTGTTCAAAAAGACTAACCACAAAACTACTAACCACACCAGGTTAATGCAAGAGCAACTGTCAGGAGGAAGAAGCAGTAATTATTTCCTGACATCCTAAATAAGCTAGACTCGCATGCCAATCTTTAACTCTGCCAGTTTCCTCAAAGCGAAATTGCTTTACCTTGTAGTTGCAGTCTCAAAAGCAGATTATCATGAGTGTTTTTAGTCGACAAACGGGTAAATGTAATTCAGCACACTACTTCCTGAAGCGAGTTCTCACCCACCAATCACGTTCTGTCTAATACCGCGCTGCATTGTGGTCAATGTAGTCCGCAACAACAACGATTGCTTTTAAAAGGTAAAAAAAGTTCTAATAAGCAATAACCTTGGAGGTTTGGGGAACTTTTACAGAACAGCGACTAGCCCTGATGTCAAAAGAGGAATATTTGTCAATATTAAAGCTGATTTTCTAGTTTTGTGTATGACTGCGATGTTTCCTCCCAGCCGACAGGTGGCAACACTGCACCTACTTCAGCCCATTCGAGTTTTGGAGCGACACTCGCGCATCTCGAAGGCATGCGTACACAGCTTTTCTCCTGCGTTACATTGCAAAATTGACCATTAGGACCTCGTGACAGCTCATTCGCGTGCATCTGCTGTGTCACAGGAAAAAACAAACAAAACCAAAACAAAATCATGTCGACAGTATTCTCTTTCCAGACACAGCTCGTCTCCATCATGGATGCGTTATCCAAAACAGCTGTAATGGAAATAAGCAAACTGGTCGAGATTGAGTCGAAGATGCTGAAGATAGAGATAACTCGCGGGCGAAACGAAATCGCCTCGCTCACAGAGAAACTGCAGCTGATGGAGAAACTGCTTTATATGGCACAGGGGGGTAGGCAGGATGCGACAGAAGCGTGCTTAGTTACAAGGCACGGTTTGGAAAACGGAGTATTGGAGCCTGAAACGACAAGACCTGCAGTTAAAAGGTAGGCTTATTGATTCCTGTGTGTAGTATAGCGTTTAGGTGCTTCCTGTCTTCTCCTGGTATGGTGTATTTAATCTTAGTGTTTTTGCATCCTAGTGAAAGCCTGTGGGAAAGTTTCTCTACTGAGACAGGCAGTTTGCATCAAGGTGAAACAGAAGTAAGTCTGCAGTGACCATACAGTATTATTATTGTGTTATCATAGCCTGTTGTTCTGAGCCTAGTATTTGTAACAGGTGCCTTTTTCTTATTAGATAACAAACCCACCCAAAGAGCAGCCAGAACTGATAGTGGTGAAAGAAGAGCCATCTGAAGTGGACAGTGGAAACACTGAACGAGACGGGACTCGTGAGAACAGTGACTATACATTAATTTATTATTTTAGGTTGCCCAGTAGTATGTCACAGCAGTAAATCATAAGCCACGAAAGTAGATTTTTGTGCCATTAAAAAAACTTTTAAAATATATAGAGTACCTTCATTCTCATTGCAGTTGAACTGATTTATCATATTTGTGAAACCTGTTGTCATCAAGGTCATTTTTACAAAAAGAAAATCCAAATTTTCATATGTACATCTGCTTTCAACAGGAAGAGATACAGTCACAGATACCCAGAAGAGTCCGAATGTGATGCAGCATCCCAAACCCATAGCAGACCACCAGCAGCCTCTGTTTACTGATAGCTTTGTGACTCTGAGCTCCCAATCATCCCTCAGCGAAACAACCAGGAGGGAAACACACTGGAATCCACAGCTTACACCTGCAGACACAACCCTAGAAGTTGGGAAAAGCTTGGCTCAAAATATAACCTCCCAAAGCTTAAGTGTGCTCAGGAATATGAAGCTTCACAACTTGAGGAACTCAGTTGCTAAGAGGTTTGGCTGCTTGCAGTGTGGCAAGAGCTTCAGATGCTTTAGTCAGCTTGAAATACACCAGAGAAGCCATACTGGAGAGAAGCCGTTCAGATGCACGCTGTGTGGAAAGCGATATGCACAAAAAGGACACCTGTATACACACCAGCGCACGCACACAGGGGAGAAGCCGTATCGTTGTCCTGTTTGTGGAAAGGGTTTTATTCAGAAATGCACACTCGATATGCATCAGCGTACACACACTGGAGAAAAACCCTTTGTTTGTATCAAATGTGGCAAAGGCTTTACAAAGAACTGTAATCTCAAAAAACACCTCGCAGTACATCTAGATCCTACTTTAAACGTATATGGAAGTGAATCCAGTGCACCAACATTTAGTGGAACATTTGTAAATGGAACCTCTTAAAACACAAACCACCACCATATGTAACTTCTCTTTTTCCTGAGCAATAAAGTTATCTTTGCTCCAGAATTGAGTTCTAGTCATTTGCTTTTTAAATGATCTGATTTTTTTTTCATGCATTTACTGTGTTTTCTCAATAAATCTTTACTCTGAACTCCATTTTTAAGACAGGAAAACGTATGCAAGTCAAATGCATTGCTTGACTCGTAACTGAATTTTGTGTTCTGTCCAACAGAAAAGGTAGTTCCCTACACCTCTGAGAACATATTCTTATGTCATGAGATGTTTATTTATTTTAATTAAAAAAAAAATCTGTTTCTTTGGTAGCCTATCCCTGCTGTCATAAAAAAGGTGGGGTCTTCCCTGGACAAGTGCCCAGTCTAATGCACAGACCAGACAACCATTCACGTGCACATTCACACCTATGACCACTTAACGTAACCCATGCATGTCTTTGGACTGTGAGAACATACAAATATCACACAGAAGGTGTGACGTTTGTATGTTCTGACTAGTGCAACTCAGGACCTTCTTGCTGAGAAGAAACCATGCTAACCACTGCATTAATGTGCTTACCACCTATATTATCAATGCAGTCAACAACAAAAAATAGATGTTGTGTATATTAATCTTTGTAAATACAAAATATTTTTTAAATCTTTCAGACGTTACAGTTAAGGATGTAAAGGTTTATCAATGTTACCACTAGAGGGCAGGAATTCCAGTAGAGTGGTTTCAAAAGCTCTTAATACAATAATCATCTCAGTATCTACTGTTAAGTGTAATTACAACATTATGAATAAATAAATATTTATAAATTGTAATATCATGTTAAATGGCATACAAGTATTTAGTGTTGGCAAGAAAGATGTGCTGCAAATTTTAACAGTGACATGCTGAACAGGGCACTGAACATTACTGTTTATACTATAAGCAAGCAGAGACAGTCTGAGAATAAAAATAAAACATGTATTTGTTTATACTTTGCTCGCAGTAAATAAATTCACAGTTTCCAGCGCAGAGTTGTTGATTGCATGAATTGTGCAGTGGCGGGGGGCGGGTGTCTCTTTTTAAAGAAACTGTCACATAAGCAGTTATAATAAGCGGTATCTGTTGAAAACGTATTTTAAAGTCGTGTTTCTTTTTTCACTGTGTGCTGTTTTTAGCTGCTGGGAGGGGGCAAAACGTGTTCCCACAATCCCTTGCGGCACAGCTGTACATTTCATATTTGATTATAGGAGCTGCGTTGGTACGTCGGGAATCCTGTCTGTATTTCTAAATACCGAGCTTCTCTGACGAAATGATGTGCGACACCGCAAACCGCAGTTTTCGGACGCAGCTGGCCACGATTCTGGACAAGCTAACGAAGGCGGCTCTGGTCGAAATAGGCAACCTGGCTGACGAGTGCTCCAACGTCCTTCACACCGAGATATCCCTGCACAAGACGGAGAACGAGGCGCTTAAGAAAAGGTGTTACTCACTGGAGGTCCAGCTGAGAGCAGCGAGGGAGGCACAGACGTACCCTGAACATGTCAACAACAGCGTCAACCGCCGGCACCCTGTAGGTAAGAAATCGGTGCAGACTGGTGCATACAAGCCGCTTCCACACCCTGCATGATGTTTATAGTATGAAGGTAGCGCTACAGAAGACCCTGAGTAGCTTTATCGCACATCATCTCAGCTGCGTTAATGCTGTGTGTACTGGTGATCATCATTCTGTAATAAGTCCCAATTTTACGTGTCTGTCTTCTTCCAGAACAACATCAATCTGCTCCAGCCATTGATGGAGTTTTTGGGAAAGACTGGTGCATGGACCTGTGGAGAGAGGAGAAGCTGCCCTCTCAAAGAAGAGATCAAGTGGGGACTGGTGCTACGACCAGTATGGGAGCACCGGTTGGTGAATTGCTTACAATCTTGGTTTAATTTTTGCATTTTTATCATGTAGCGAGCTGACTGAATGATTGTTGCATTTATTCCTGCTTGTCATTTTTTTGTTGGTAGGCAATCAATATGATGGAAAGAGAACCTGATCTAATTTTTGTCAAAGAGGAGACATATGATGATTATCCCATTGGACAGCAGAGGAGGCTCACGGATAACAGAAAAAGTAAATGCATATTAAAAAGAAACCAAACACAAGTCATTATAATCCTGAGTGTGTGTGTTTACAGTATTTATTTATTTATTTATTTTTTTTAACAGTTGTTGGGATGTTTGAAGAGGACAGCATGCTTCAAAGATCTGTTGATGATCTGCAACTTCACTCTGGGGAGTTGAACAACTTCTCCATGACGTCTGACAGTGAAATACAGCAACGCACACAGCCAACAATTATGGACAAGTTAATAGACGATGCAACGATGAGTGCTCTGGTTGACAACACAAATCCTCCTTCAGTTGCTACAGAATACTCAGACTATACAAACAGTATCCACATGAATGCAACCAAAGAACTCACCCTTCAGGAAAAAATGGTGAAGCCAGCCAAACAATTTGAGTGTTTATTTTGTGGAAAAATATTCAACTATTTAAGCAGCCTGAAAGTCCACATTAGGCGACACTCAGGTGAGAAGCCCTTCAGCTGCTCAGTGTGTGGAAAGCGGTTTGCACAGAAGACATACCTGAAACTGCACCAGCGTGTACACTCAGGTGAAAAGCCGTACAGCTGTCCAGACTGTGGAAAAAGTTTTTCTCAGAAAAGCTCTTTGAATATTCATATCCGGACACACACGGGTGTAAAGCCTTATAGCTGTGTGGACTGTGGGAAATGTTACGCGTACAAGTATGGTTTAAATCACCACCGGTGTTTCAATTTGCCAGTCAAACTAGAAGCTTTTGACAGAAGTGCTCTCAATACCATACACGGTGGCTCATCATCTGCCAACATGTCTATTTAAACCTCAACATGGATTGAAATATATATATAGTATTCTATTACATAATACTCACTCTATTACAAAGCTAACTTTATTAACCATGTGGGTATCATTACTGCTCATTATCTGGCATGCCTTTAGCTTTGCTACAAAGGCAAATTCAGCAACAGTCAACAACAGTGTGGAAAATGTGTCGTTTTTTTAATGGACTGTTGGGCTTCAGTTAGACTGGCCGCAGTCTTCAAAACATTTCACATCATGCTTAATGAAAT
>VUQJ01009787.1:1878-16083 GCA_015108635.1 Andinoacara biseriatus
AGCAACAATGGGGAGGTCAAGCAACAGGTCACGAGCATTCACAGTAGCATTTCCTGCAGAAAATGCTACTGTGAATGCTCGTGACCTGTTGCTTGACCTCCCCATTGTTGCTCTCTAAAACCACAAATGTCTTATTCCTGTATTATTGTCCACTTCAAAGTCCTGGCTTTGCAGTATCATCAGCCAATTAGAATGCCCCTACACCCTTTGATCTTTGAAAAAATTAATAAAAAGCTAAAACCATAAAAGGTACGAACCAGAAAAGTAATCGCAGCAATGTCCTGAAGAATCTGTACGTTTTGATACCAGAACGTTTTCTGTAGCATGAACGTAGCTGGAGTATTGAGTGGTCAAAAAACGTGCGGAAGATAAAGATTACAATAACAATACTGTGAATGCTTTGCAAGCATTCACAGTAAGAGAAGAGAAGACCCAACAGTCAAAACGACCCCCTATGAGCAAGCATTTGGCGACAGTGGGAAGGAAAAACTCCCTTTTAACAGGAAGAAACCTCTGGCAGAACCAGGCTCAGGGAGGGGCAGTCAACTGCCGCGATCGGTTGCGGCTGAGGGGAGAGAGAGAGGACAAAGCGATCGCCGTAGTGATTCTACTTTAGAAATATGTACAGATAGAAATGAAGGCTACAAGCCTGACTGCTTATCACTGCCTTTGTTACCTGCTGACGATCAGGCCCTGGATCCTGGGCTGGAGTCTGCAGCGTTTGTTAGCCGACGCTGCTCACAGCAACACTGTAATAGGGGTTTGGAAGTTGATGGTGTGCAGTCTGATAGCTGAATCTTCATGTTTTTTTTTTATTAAATTCCACATTCTGGTACATTCAGAAATAATTTGCTGCACAAAAAGGAAAAACAACTACAAACTATGACAAACAATTCCTTTCCCTTGTGTTCTTTGCAATGAAAGACACCCTGTGTTTCATCAGTTCAATACCTTAACGTCTGCAACAATTCAGTGCAGCTCTGGTATGATTGAAAGAGAGTAACAGTGATTAATCCCTAATTTAGTCTCTAAACACTAACAATGCAAACTATTAATGAATATTAATACACCGAGTAAATACTGCTGAATAAATACCAGCTATATATGCAGTCTTGTTGCTTAAATGTCATCTTCCTGCATCTTCTCTCCTTTTCCCTCAGAGCTTTACTGTAGACGTAAATTTTGTGTGAAGACGAGAGGAGGAAGGATGGTGACCTCGGAAACCTCAGAGGCTCCCGTTCCTCTAACAGCGTTGTCACGCTGGTACCTGTATGCCATCCACGGCTACTTCTGTGAGGTGATGTTCACAGCGGCCTGGGAATTTGTGGTCAACTGTAACTGGAAGTTCCCTGGGGTGACCAGCGTATGGGCGCTCTTCATCTACGGCACCTGCATCCTCATCGTGGAGCAGATGTACCTGAAGCTGCGTGGCCGCTGCCCCGTGCTGCTGCGCTGCATCATCTATACATTATGGACGTACCTGTGGGAGTTTGGTACGGGGCTGCTGCTGCGCCAGTTCAACGCCTGCCCCTGGGACTACACTGAGTTCCGCTACAACTTTATGGGACTGATCACGGCTGAGTATGCTGTGCCCTGGTTTTGCGCATCCTTCATCGTGGAGCGCCTTGTCATCCGCAAAACGCTGCGGTTGCGCTTCCATGAAGGGCCCGAGGATGGTTGGTCAAACCATCGATCGGATGCCGGGGGAGGACGAGGGCCTGGAGGAACTGTAGGGGGTGGAAGGAGAAGAGAGAGGAGCGAGGGAAATAATGCTAATGGCTACCTTAAAGGAGAATGAATCAAGGAATTAATAGAAGGACGCAATTCAAACCAGCCCAATCCAATTCCTCCTTTTCATAGGCAGTCATCCCCCTCAGCTGTGTGGGGTGAACACAGACAGCTGCTTAGACTGGGCTGGTGTGCAGAGATGTAAAGAGTGTCACAACAGTCAGATAATAAATGCCTAACTGGGGCTTTAAATGCCCAAATCACACACCGTTAACACAGTGACACAGTTATGCTGTGCTGCTGTGTTTGCTGCATTTAATAACGCACCACCCATCTCCATGTGGGCTTGACCCTGAAGGACGTCAGAGTTTTGAATGACCAACTCTCTCCTGTCCACAGACTTTGGGTAAAAGAAAAGGGAAAAAAAAAAAACAAACTACTGTTGCAAAGAAAATGTATGATTGTCCTGTGAAGGAATTAATTCAAGAACAAATACATTATTAATGTTTTTCAGGGGTGCATCAGTCTATATTAAAGGATGGAATGCTTGCTGACCAGAAATCATAATAAAACGTAGCTCGATTGTGAAATGTCCTTTTTAAAATGTACATATTGTCCTTTAGTATTATTCAAAGTACTGTAGTAATGTAGCTACAAAAATATCCTTAAAAAGTACTGTACACAAGTATTTTAATTTGAAAGGTCAGTCAGGGTTAAACATCAGGAGCTCCTGTGTGTGTGAGGACCTCTGCATCTGCACGGCCTGCTGGTATTGATACACAGGATAGGGCTAGCCAGAGTGAGCTGGTTGGCAGTGACTGAACTTTCAAAATAAAATACTTGTACACAGCACATTTGCGAGCATACTGTTCACCCAGGAAGCAATGCGCCATGTGTCTGCTTATGTCATGAAGAATGTTTTTTCTGCAGTTAGTGAATACCCACAATGCCTGGAAAAAAAAAAACATGCATGAAAAAAAATCGTCTTCCAATATAATGTGACATTTTTACGGAGCTCATTCAGCAGCCATACTGCGTGTCTCCAGAATCAGTCTGCTGTGTGTAAATGATAGTAGCTCAGAAGGTTGAGCTGGTCTGCCAGCCATCAGGGTTGATTGCCTGTTGTCTCCTGACTGCATGATGAAGTGTCCTTGAGCGAGACATTGAACCCCCAAACTGCTCCCGGTGAGCAGGTCATGGCCTTGCATGGCAGTTTCTCCGCCATCGTGTGTGACTGTGGGTGCGTGCGTGTGTGTGTGTGCGTGCGCGTGCGCGAGAGCTTATATGATGGCATTAAGTAGATGAAGTCCATTTTCAGTAACATCAGGGACACCTTTCTGCTGTCATGGTTATGAGTCATGACCATCAGCTTGAAGCACAAAGCCTCTTGGTAATGTCCTTTTTCTTTGCAGCTGTTCAAAAACATGCTCACGGCTCACTGTCTGCATTTTGTTTGCTTTAATGTTGTCAAGGTCACACATGCCTCATCATTAATTGCCATTCACTGGAACACAATTGTCATTCCTGTCAAATCACAGCTCACACACGGGACGTGAGGAAGAATTGATTCTGCGATTTCCAAGAATAAGCTTCACATTCATTTTGACCACATTTTTTTTTCCCCAACCAATTATTAAATTATTCATCTTCAGGTTTCCATTTCTGCCCTTACAGTTTCATTCGGTGAATTAGTGAGGGCGAGGAAGTGCACAGCAGAATTGCTTAATAACTTACTGAAGAAACACTTGCATTTCAGCCACAAATGAGTGTTTGCTCATTTCTTTCAAAAATTATTGATGTGTAATTTGACCTCTTTGGTGTTGGACTGGATGTTGCCATGTGAGACACAGCACATCAGTGGTATGATAGGATAAAACTGGTTTAAAATGCTCAAAACTCTCATGTATTACAGGCAACCCAGGCAGAATAATGCTCGCTCTAGAGGTAGAAAGATCAAGAAATACATACACTTGCCTCCATATGCAGGAAATGATGGCAGTCTTTATATGTGGTGCTACTGGTTTAAGTGTAAAAACAGGCAAGACACTTTGATTTCAAGGTGGTAGAGGACTGGCATCACACGTGAAATGGGAATGTGATTGCTGAAAAGAATATGTTCTCTCGGAAGAACGCACTGTGCTAACAATAGATAAACTCAGACTCTGAGCAGTTATTAGAAACCGATGGACTTTGCAAAACGATGACCTTCACCAGTGCGGCGGCACTGAAATGCAGTGGCTTCCCTTCGCCGTCTCCCTAAGGTGGGATGAAGTGCTGCCACCCAGTGGATACTTTAAAGACTGGAAAACAACTTTTATTATGCTACAATGAACAATATAAAGCAAAGAGCTGCACACAAAACTCATGAAGATTTAAAAAACAAAGGACATTTCGTGTTTTTAACCCCACTGCATTTTAATCTGAACTCAACATGGTTATTTCATACACAAATCGATAGGCTTAAAAGCAATATAATCTTTGGCCCATCTATATTTAGCTTGTTCTCTTTAAAATCCACTCAACTACATTATGAGAACTGGTATGCAGCTAATTAGTGCTACTGCTTTAATGGAACGAATTACAAGAACATGCAAGTGTATTCTCTGCAATATGTGAGTGAAGGAGTGCTGAGTGTGCTTAGGGTGTTGTGCAGAGACGCTGTCTCTGTGTGTGCATGTAAAGTATGTTAAAGTTGATACTCTGGTATTTTTACCTCCAGTGTGCATGTCCAACAATTTCCCTGTCAATCTCAGATTTTAACCTGCTGATTATTGCCTCCCATGCACTGTAACAGTTACTTTTTAAAACAAACAAACAAATAAAACTAAGTTCAAATGTACAGGTTTGTAGTGAAATAACTGTACTGTATATCACTCATTTTGTTTTTGTTCATGTATGATTATGAATTGAATTAAATATATTTATTTGATCAGAATATTTGTGCTTATCAAAGTTTGTTTCATTTATCTCAGCTAACAAAATTTACACATTTACCCTCAAAGTGGGTTTCTGTGTGTGTAATATTTTGTACAAATAGTTTTGTATTAGGATTAAAAAAAATCTCCTATAGGTGTTGTACATAGTGTATTTTTCATGAGGGCAATATGCCAGTTGTTGTATTAGAACAGTTTTTGAGGCCCTCTTCTTCGTCTACGCCTTTCAGCTGCTCACTTTAGGGGTCACCGCAGTAGATCATCTGCCTCCATCTCACCCTATCTCTAGCATCCTCTGTCACACCAATCCTCTTCGTGTCCTCCTTCACTACATCTCTGAACATTCTCTGAGGTCTTCCTCTTTTCTTCCTGCCTGGCAGCTCCATTTTCAGCATCCTTTGTCCAATATATCCATTATCCCTCCTCTGCACATATCCAAACCATCTCAGCCTTGCTTCTCTAACTTTGTCTCTAAAGAGCTGTTTCTCTGATGTACTCATTTCTAATCCTGTCCATGCTGGACACTCCCAGTGAACGTCTTAACATCTTCATCTCTGTGACCTCCAGCAAACCATCTCCAAACCATACATCACAGTGGGTCTCATTACCATCTCATAAACCTTCCCTTTCACTCTTGCTGCTATCCCTCTGTCACAAATCATCCGTGACACTCACCTCCACCGGCTCCACCCTGCCTGCACTCTCTTGTACACTGCCTTAAGGCAATGGTTATTGCGATTTGGTGCTATATAAATAAAATTGAACTGAATTCTCTGTATTCTTTTCTCCAGAGCATACCTCCACCTCTCTAGGCTTCCTTTCACCAGCTCACTACTCTCCCTGCAGATCACAGTTTTGAGTCTCTCAATGGAAACTCCTGCCTGACCTCATTTGTCAACCTGCCCATCACCACTGCAAACAAGAAGGGGCTCAGAGTTGAGCCCTGATGTAATCCCACCCCCACCTCCCAAACCCATCTGTGACTCCTACCACACACCTCACCACTGTCTCACTGTCCTCATACATGTCAGCACCTTATCATATGCTTTCTCTAGATCCACAAAGGCACGGTGTAACTCCTCCTTCCTCAACACTTTGAGCTTCAACAGCTCTTTCCCATAGCGTCACGGCTCATCAGCTTTATCTCTCTGTAGTTACTACAGCTCAGCACATCACCCTTGTTCTTGAAAACCGGTAGACTTTCCCCACCTTTCCACTCTCCATCCTCATCATAGCTTCTCTCATTTCCTGCTCACTAATCTTCTGCATGTCCTGATTCACTAACTGTCCTCCATCTGTCTGCTCATTTTCTTCATTTTTATATTTTTTTAATCTTGCATCAAACTTAATGTTTTTTCATCCAGGTGATGAATAAAGTCTTCTAGAACATTTAAAGTACCTGCAGAATAGCGGTGACAAAACCTTTGTTCTGTTTAAGCAAACAGCAGGTAGGCAAAACACAATGCTAATTTTAGCATGCTAACATGCGTCATGTGTAAATAAGTGAGTAAGTAAAAATGTATTTGTATAGCACATTTTAGCAACAAGGCAGTTCAAAGTGCAGTAAAATCATTAAAAGCATTAAAATATCAATGAAAACATTAGAATCGTCATCATATGTGCAAATACGCCATAAAGGGAAAAGTACAGCTGAGGATGCTGCTTTCCTGTTTGTTGTTGATCGATGATTAAACAGGTGATGTGATGAAAAGTCAAGAAATCACTAAAGTTAATGCAGTTACCAGTTACCTTCTCACGGCAAAGCACAAACCATACAATTTATTGTTGAGACAGTTTAAACAGATATGTGAAAAGTTTATTGGAAATAAACTATTATACAGAAGTCTTGAGCCACCCCTCGTTCTTTTAGATTTTGTTGCAAAGGAGCCAGACTTTCTTATAATTTTTTAAAAAAAGTGATTTTCAGAAATAGTTTTTGTTTCTGAAGGTCTTTCAAAGTTTTTCTTTGATCGGTGGCTGCTTTTTCCACTCATTTTCAGAGCAGTCCTTGTATCTGCCCCATTATAAGAGGAATGTTAAACTACTCAACGCTGACCTATGAATCATTCAAGCGCATAACTCAAGGTATAAACCAGTGTTGTGTTTACACGGATTACCTGAGCAAATATCTCAGCCAAGAGCGAGTTTTAAATTGTATCTTAAGGCACTTTGTTATTAGCAGCCTCTTGCAAAAATACATATTTTGACCCATTTCTTTAGCCAAATCTATTTAAAAAAAATGCCAGCGATAACAGTTTGACAAGGAATAAAATATCACTTTTGCAACAACAAGAGGATTATCAAAGAGCTATCACCTGAAAAATTGGCATATCTTAGCATGGTTTGCAGTGTGACCTTAAAAAATTAAGACAAACAAACAAGCAAACAATACCAGCTGATTTTACACTGCTTCATTTTCCCAAACACACAGCCAATGCAAAAACACAATGGAACACAATCAGTCAGGAATTTTCCTCCCCAGAGCCTGGACCTCAACATTACTGAAGCAGTGTGGGCTCATCTTGACAGAGAACAGAACAAAAGGCAGCCAACATCCAAAGATGAGCTTTGAATGTCCTTCAAGAAGCCTGGAGAACTATTCCTGAAGACCATTTAAAGAAATTACAGGAAAGCTGCCTCAGAGAGTTCAGGCTGTGCTGAAGAATAAAAGCGTTCATGTCAAATATTGTCTTTCAAACTCTGTTTTACCTTATATACTTTATTTCCAGGTGTGTTTGCTCATCTTTCAATAAATTGCTGCACCTGTTTCTCATTTTCCTGGCAAAATATAAAGAAATTAGGGGTGAGCACACATATTTCCATCATAACCACAGTCGCGGACACCATCAATACTAATAGTATATTTTCAACCCATTTATTAAAGAGTATAAATTGCAGTGGCCTACATTATACACTTCATGTTTCTGAGCCTCTATCATAAACGTAATTAATCATGCAAGTAATCTACTTGATTACTGTTAAAAATCTTCTCTATTGCTTATATGGAGAGTAACCTCCTGGTCTATGTGGGTACATTTGTTTGCAGTAAGCTGCAGCACGCTTCTTCAACCACAAGATGGCTCTTTTTAACCAACAGAGAGACGAGCACGCCTTGGACAGGCAGCTTGAGGACACAGGTTGATCCTGAGTCATCGAAAGATTAGGTTGTCGAGTAGGCAGTTTTTATGACTGTGCTCTCCAAGCAACGGGACAAAGATTGGTTTAAAATATAACTTTGCATGCTGCACACTTTTTAGGATTTTACAGCCATCGACTTGCCCATGAAATGTGAAGGATTTGCTCATCTTTGCTTTTAAACCTGTAATTCATTTATGACAGGCTCTGAATTCGTCATTTTATGTAAGCATAATAAAACTGGAGTTTGTTTAGTTACGTAAAGGTGCGTTGACAGATTTGTGTTTGTAGAAGAGAAGCACAGAAATTTTTTTTTCCATCGCCTCCCTCTTGCTACCACACCTTGCACCAGCTACTGTGAATCTGGGTCATTAACATGTCTGTCAAATCAGTTGGCTCTGAGTCCTGATTGGCCCCTAGGCCCTTCACCAGAGCAACGCCTACCTACCTGCAAAGAGGGTTTGTCTCCTTCACATGCCCGACTGTACTAATTGGCACAAAGCTGCTGTGGCCCTGCCTCAGTTGGTGCTGCCAGCAAGTGGCTTCATCACACTTCCTCCAATCACTCTCCCGCACTCCAAATAAGGAAATTCAGAACTGCGATTGTCCTGCCCGAGGCGGGAATTTAAGGCCTGTCTTACTGTCTTGTGAGTGTGTTGTGTTGCTCACATGTTAGGCTTAAGTTTCACCGGGCTTTTCTTGTGTAACTTCATTGTTCTCCGTGTTAGGTCTAGAGTTTCCTTAACAGGAAGTAGATTAAAGTCCAGGGATTAATGTAGAATATCCTCAACAGCTTGACCTCACTGAAACTACATTGCCAGTCACAATGCAGTCAAAGTAGTCTTTTTAGGTACTAATTATGATGTCCTATTCAGTTCTATTTTGTATGGATGTGAAACTGGGCTTAAAGTTTCAATATACAGTAATAAGGATAAATGTATTCAGGTTTGCTTTCACAACCTCCTTGCTCTCGAATTTTACACATTTCTCATATTATAGCCAGCAATTTAAAGTTTTTTTCAGTCATTTTACTTCTTTATTGCAATCCTGAGTTTGTTAAACTATGTGTATATGTAAGGGACTGATGACAGATGAATGTCAGGTTGGCACTGGAAAGCACTGGGCCGAATGACAGCGCCACGGTTCATTTGGTGAGCGTCATTAAGGTTGTTGGGGGTGGGGTCGAAGGCAGGGGTTTGGTTGGGAGGGCAAATTGACAAAACCAATCATTCCATCAAATCAAGGCGAGGCCTTAACATTTGCATTTCCACTGAATCAGAGCCAGTGAAGAAAGAGTTCTCCATTGAGGGGAAACATGTCTGACGTGTGAATGAGCGACTGCGTCAGGCCTTTGCTAAAGCACATTCATGCCTTCACAGCTTTGGACAGAGTCTAGGTCTTTTGCTCAGATCCTGCTGGAAATCTTAGACCTTTTTAGTCACTTTTTCCTCCCTTGTAGGCTGCTTGGCAGTCAGGCCCTCCTGCAGTCAGGGTTGGATCAGCACAGGATGAAGAGCAGCACGTTGATCACTTGCTTTCTTTTTTTTCCCTTGACCTTACTGTACTCCTGTGTCTTCAGGCTGCTCTAGAGAGGCCAAATAAATCTGCTCGCTTGGACATTTGATTTTGCCATGCACACGGCTGATGTGTTGGGTTAGATGTTGGAATTTGGAGGGCAACCACAGTGAAATATGCAGCTCACAAGTGCAATATGGAAACTTCAGTCCACATGTGCTTTGACTGGACTTTTTGAAAGAGATGTCTTTAGACAATTGAAACCAATAAAATACAATCATTTAACACTCTGGGCTACAGAAACAGTCAAGAAATAAAACAATATAATATACAGTATGCTGGGCCATCATTTTTACAGATTTTATATAGACTACCTTTATATTTTATCCAGACATTTATGGTGCCTGGAAGATGAATCCTATTGACTTTGCTATGACCACACTGTCAAAATTATTTTATTTATGACCAAATTCATGAAAAATGAATGACACTCAAGTTAACACTTAGATGTAGTGTTTGATAGTTAGTACTCTTCTTATTTATAGATTGAGTCCCTACCTTGTATGCTCTGAAACCATCATGCATACAGCCATGGAACAGAGAACGTATACGCTCTGTCTGTTCTAAGCTACGTGTGTCAAGACATTAAGAAAGTATCTTGTCCTTACCGGGTCTTAAAATTAAAAAAAAGTAAACACAATCTCAGATGAACAAGTGTGCATGTCATATTACTGTGTCATTGCACTTATTTAACAAAAACTGAGACAAAATGCAAAAGCAGTGTGCGAAGAAGTGGGTGAAAAACAAAGTACACCCTGCAGTTCAACAGCTTGTGAACCCACTTTTAGCAGCAATAATTTGAAGTTGACTATAATAGCCTCTAACATTATTGTGAAGGAATTTTGTCTCTTCTCTTATATATCTTCATTTCTTTTATGCACAGATCTCTTAAGGTCCCACCATCAGGTTGAGGTCTGAACTTTGACTAGGACATTGCAACATTTTGTTCTTTTTCAGTCATTCACTTGTAGTTTTGCTGCTGTGCTCGGGATTGTTGTCCTGTTGCACGACCTAATTTGGGCTGAGCTTTAGCTTTCAGACAGATGACCTCACATTTGACTCTAGAATACTTTTACAGAGCAGTACATGGTCAACTCAATGCCTGCAAGGTGCCCAGTTCATCACCCCTCCACCACCGTGCTTGACAACTGATATGAGGTGTTTGCGTTGATATGCTGTGTTGCATTGTGGCCAAACATCCTCACTTTGGTACCATCTGTCCAAAGGACATTGTTCCAGAAGTCTTGTGGTTTGTTCAGATGCAACGTTGCAAACCTAAGCTGAGCTGCCATGAACTTTTTTGAGAGAAGAAGCTTTTACTGTGCAATTTCTCTAAATATTGCACAGGCTGATCTTGGGGTGAATTTGTTGGGACAACCACTCTTGCAAAGATTGGCAGCTGTCTTGAATGTTTTCCATTTGTGAATCATCGTTCTCATTGCAGAATGACAAACTTCATAGTGTTTAGAAATGGCCTTGTAAGATCTCGTTGACTGATTGGCTGTGACAGTGGTTTCATTATTACGTTTTTTTTCTTTTGCATTTTGGATACATTTTTGCTCAATAAATAATGAGCTGGTATGATACAGTATAATGCAAAAGTATTTTTGGATATTGGTTGCTCTTTTTTTTTGCCTTCCATTAAAGAAAAACCATCAGGATAGTGATAAAGTGTTATGTTAAAGTTTATTTAATGTCAGGAAAAATGAAAATATAGGCTCATTATTTTAGTGATATGCAGCTCAGTGATGCATGTGTGCATAGTCAATCCCCCCAGAGGCCCACTTTAATCCAGGAAAAACCCAGATTTAACATTTATTATGCAATCTGTTGTACTAATACATGATACGCTTGGCCACAGATGCTTCACTATAAATAAATGGTACAACTTCTGACATGTAATTCTTTTGAGGAGCCTAGAAAAAAAGTAGAAAAGTAGAAATCTATATCCATAGTTTGGTCTAAAAAGTGCTCTATCTTAATTTTAATCACAGTGGCGATGTTCTGGATTATCAGAAAGGAACCTTTCCTCCTTCCCGGGTGTGCTCTATGAGGTCCCTTTTAAAACAGAGCCACTATTTATGTCCTATCTTAAGGCATGTGAAATGAGACACATCCTGAATGAAAAACCATCCGTATTTTGGATTGTCAGGATAATCAGCTTGCCTCTGACCCTGCCAGTTACTAGCTGGCAAAGCTCCTGTGTAAAGCCACAACAGGCAGGCAGCAGGTTTATGCATATTTGAAGTTGACGGTTTGAACTTACATCTGTAGCGCTCTAGAAACCTGCCGTTTTGTTAACGGTCACAGCTTATCTACTATGAGGCTTTGCATAACGAGATGGAACAGTGCTTTCCCACGCTGCTTTACATGTATTTATATCGGGGGTAATTGTTTGAAATGGAAGTGTGTTAAGGAGGAGCTATCAGAGTCCCTGTAATGTAGTTAAAAGCGCAGAGTTAACCACTGAAGATAAGGTGTTATTACCAAAACCTTAAGTGAGCTATTATTGAATTATTACAGTATGTGAAACTCAGATTCAGAAGTGGTAGGAGGGATACAAACAACATAAACAACCTCACGGCTACAAAGCCTTCTTGTGAACTCTGATTTAAGCAATGTACTGTGAAGCTCGGGTGAAAAGTGCTTTCACAACCAGGCAACATTCAAGCACAACAGATCCAGGCCTGGGGTCAAAGGAGAAGCTGCCAAGATGAAGAAATGTTCCAATTCCCTGCCTATTTTTGTGCAAACTGTTTTCCATATTCAAACTCACATTGTTTGCACTATAAATAAGCAATTTACAACATCCTGCATTTTGGTATATCAGATTATAAGCAAATGTTTGCAACAAGTCTTCAGTACTTGTTTGCAACAAGTACAGAAGACTTGGTTTTTATTACTCCTACTACTACATCGTGGAGGGGAAGCTTGCATTTATTAACTACAGTTACTTTTCATTTTAAAAGATCAGTAATCTTAAGACACAATGTACTGCTAATATTTAAACCACTGGTTTCCCACTCTTTTGTGTTTGTAATCTTTTACAATGGGACCAGATGTTGTTGAGTATTGAATGCATTCAATTGTAAACTTCTCAAATGCCTTCAGAAAAGAGGTAACATTAATCAGTATCCCAGAACAAAGCAACAGGAGCTACAGCAGGGGTTTTTGTTCTGTTAGTACAAAAGATTTTTAGTAAGATTTTCTGCTAAATCTCCCACACTTCTGTAATGTAGCCTTACATTGTTTCTTAGCTTTTGTGCATGTTTTAAAAGATATTGAAACCTCTTCCACCATTCCTGATCCTTCCTGCCCTCTCTGTTTGTGTAGCTTCCCTGTTCACGATGTCTGGGATGATTAACATCAGCTCTGCTTTCCAGGTACGAAGCAGAGCGTGAATCATGGTAATAGTTGCTGGCAAGAAAGAAAATGAGAGCAATTATTAAAATTAATGTTGCTGCTTCTCATGTGGGCCGAGGATGTGGCTGCAGGAAAAACACAAGCTGTGTTTGGATGCACACTGAACATATATCCTTCCCCTTCTTCGGAGTGCTTTGGTGCGTATGCTTCTTTATTTATCGTGTGTTCACATGTGTCATCCCTGCTTAATCTCAAATCTAGCTTTGTTTCCATTTGGCCTTTTCAGATCCAGCTTTTTGGGCACCGATCAGAGTGTCTTAGTTGTCCAACACAGTCTATGCCAGTTTCCCTCAGTCCAGCAGGCCCAAGGGCCCCAGTCTGCGTTGTGTCTTAATATGGTCCGCTAAGCTTCAAACAGACGCCACATTGTGCCGGAGCTCGGGCCCTTCTGTGCTTGCTACTTTGAAGTGGGAATCTTTGCACTTAGCACATTTTACCATCATAGTTTGGTTTTGATGGTATCCAAATGGCGAGCCTGGCTCTGTAATGCTCGCTCCTTTTGAACTACACTACAGTTTTCCACCTACCACACATGACCTTAGACACTCGCTTGGCCACCTAAGATGGAGTGGAGATGGCTCTCTTTATGCCACTTAGCAGTGACATTTTTCATTTCAACAAATAAGTGCATGACTTTGATGAGTAATAAATGTTTTTGTGTCATTTTTGTTCATGACTCAACACAAGCTTTCCGTTGGTGTAACATGCAGCTTATAAAATGAAATATTTCAGGATGTACTGGGTGAAGTGCCACAGAATTTGGTGCAGGTATTTATGGTTCCCAGACAAGCAGTCCTACGAACACTGCGATCCCTGTGGTTCTGGCATATTACATTTGTTTTTTTTAAGTATAAACTACAACTGTTAAGTTAGCTTGTGCAACTGATGGATCCTGTTAGTTTACTGCTCCCACTGGCTGTTTCCACACAGCCCAGAGGAGCAATAACAGCTGCAGCAAAGTTAAAACAAAACAAAAACCAAATAGTATTTTAACAGTTCATTCATCACTGTATCGTGAATCCTTTATCATCATATACTCATCAGCTACTTCATTAGGTAAACCCATTCAACTGCTCTTTAACACAAATGTCTAATCAGCCAATCACATAGCAGCGACTCAATGTATTTAGGCATAAAGACATGGTCAACACAACCTGTTGGAGCTCAAAGCGAGCATCAGAATGATGATTTAAGTGACTTTGAAAGCAGCATGGTTGTTGGTGCCAGATGGGCTAATCTGAGTCACAAACCGCTGACCTACTGGGATTTTCCTGAAGAACCAGCTCCAAGGTTTACAGAGAATTGTAGAATGAGACTACGATTCACACAGATTCACCAAAATCAACAAATCTGGAGCGACTGTCTGATGCTATCTTGTCAATATGGACCAAAATCTCTGATAAATATTTTC
>VUQJ01009787.1:18412-40270 GCA_015108635.1 Andinoacara biseriatus
CCATAAAACAACCCCCACCCCCCCCCCCCCCCCCCCCAGCCACTATAAAGCTGATATGCTTAGCTGTATGTGCAGCTCTCTGCTCACTGTTTTCACTCAATGTTGTAACTATATAGGATGGGCATGCCTTAGCCAAAATATGTCTATTACTCTATACTGTGTATATGAACCAGTGGTATGGGAGCTGCTCTGCAGGAGGCTATACAGTGCGACTGCTGTTTATGCAGGTGTGCTGCGGTATGACGTGTGATTATGAAATATGCAGGACATTCATTGCCCTTGTTTATTCAACCATTTACCATGATCAGAAAAGCTCCCATCTGAGAGTAAAGGAAAACAGCGTGATTTCTGGCCTGGGTCAATTTTGTGGTTTAGCCTCCAACCACTCCTGCACCACCAGAACCCCCTTCACCCTCTCAAGTTGGGGCAGGGGAAAGCAGAGGGGCACAGTCAGCATTTATTTATGGAGCTGCTTTGATGTGCAGGCTGACAGCTGATATTTGCAAGGTACAATGTTAAACTGTGGGCGACCCACTGAACTCTGCGGAGAGCCACCTGTGAGCCTTGCTGCTAGGTTATTCCTCCTCTCACAGCCGTGGAGATGTGGAGAGGAAGCTTGTACTGTACTGCTGGCATCAGGCCACAATTGAGCTGTCAGAATAAATGTTCATCACGGGAGAAGACCACTTTATTTGACGTGCTTTGTTGCAAGGCTGCAGGGCTTAATGTAATTGCAGTCCTATATGTTTGAAGACTCCGTTGTATAACTCTTCATGATAAACTTTAACATTTATTTTAACTATTAATAGACTGGCAATATGCATTAGTATACAGTATAAATTAATATAGTAATAAACACTTGTGTTTATAGCTTAAATATAATGTCTTGTTATAAATCATTCATTAATTATTTTTATGCCTCCTGTAAATGAGAAATAAGAGTTAAATTAAACATGTTTATCCATCTACCAAAAAGGTCAAGTAACAAAAAAGCGTAATTTGGCAGCAACAAAAACAGCATCTGCTCAGTTTGCTCATGTTGATTTTGGTGCAGAGCGTGGTGTGGATTTGTAGTCTGAATGAGGTCCTCAGCTCGCCTATTCCTCTCATGGGAGCTTCTCCTTCCCCTTGCCTCCCACCTCCCACCTCCCACCTCCCACCTCCAGTGCATTTTATGAAGCAGTTATTTTACATCATGTCTACTCTCCAAAACAACTCTCCCCCCTTTCTACAAATCTCTCTTGTCATTATGAAAATAGTCCTCAGCTGAAGCTTTGCACGCCAGCATCTGGCAATAGAATGGCCCCTCTGTGGGCCAGGACTTGGGTACTGCATGCCTACGAGTGTGTGCAGAAGTGTGATTTTGAAGGAACAGTAGAATGTGGATGAGTGATTGCTCGCAGGGTGACTGCTGTACAAGTGGCTTGATAGGAGCCCTTTTCAGCGTGACAGGAGAAGTTTCCAACGTCAGGTGTAATTATGACAAATGGCCGAGGTCACAGCTCAGATGTCCTTTTGAAAGCCCTCATGTGGGAAGCATTCGGCATTAAGGAACAAGAACACAGACGTTACGCACGCCTCCCGATCACATCGGTATTAAAAGAAAGCTTTATTTGTGCAGCACTTCAAAAAAAGGTGCTTCACAGACTTAAAAACAAATGTACACAAAACAGTTAAGATGCAGAAAGATCAAAAAGACAGTGATTTGGAGACGTGTGCACAGCAGGGTAACAAGATGCAGGTGATAATAATCAAAGACAATGAGACAAGAGGGGAAGTAAAATAGAACACAAGACACTAGAGACAAGTAACTACCAAAGCAAAGCAGGAAGAAATTATTAGAGGGGCCAGACACACATGCACACAGAAAAATAACAGTAAGGGAAACTAGGGAACTAAACCAAAACACAAGGAATCAGACAGGATAGAGTAAACACTAACAGAATCTAGATTTTAAAAAAATCTGCGCTATTTAAAGGGCCAGTTCCTCTAAATTTTCAAAGCTGACTATAAACTGGATGCTGGCAGGCTTCTGGTGACACAATAACCTCACATGAAGTTCATTCTTTTCTGTAGCCCACAATAAGATACATATTTTTAAACATTTTTCCTTTTGCCATAAGGGTGCGTAGATAAGTAGCCAAGTGACGGAAATAACATAAAGCTGTGGTTTGGTTTTCCTCAGTTTTATGAGTCACCAGCCTCCATTGATACACACAAGATGCAGAAGAGTGCAGAAAATGGCTGATACATGCATGCCAACCTGAGAGGAGAGCATTAGGTGGGAGGTTGATGTGGCCACAGGGTTGTATTATATACTGCATAGTAGGGTTAGGGCTTTTTGTTTGAATGAATAGAATCCTGTGAAAATTTTCTTTTCCACATGACTGTAAATACAGAGAATGACTGTAAAGTACTAATAAATCTCCAAGCTCACAGGATACAAAAATAACTGAGGTGTGATCTGACCTGTTGATGAGAATGTTTTTTTCTTTCCTAAACTGATGCCAGTTCCTAATAGTCTTTAATCCTCATCCATCATCTTGGCAGGCCCTTCCCTGCATCGAGCTCACTGGCTTAGAGCCAGTGGCCAGACAGTAGACAGCCTTTGTGATGTAACAGTGGGAACGTTACCTGAGGGCTCCTCTTTTGTTTCTCCTGAGCTGTTTTCGACCTCTGTGAGTCAGCATGCTTTACGTTAGTCATTAATATCGCACAAACGCACACACCCTTCAGCCTTTCATCTGTGCTCACAGGGATCCTTTAATGTTTGCTCAAGCTGTTCTGACATGTCAATCGCACGATCATGCAGGCATCCACACAAACACATACACTGACTTTTCTAGTGACCAAGATGGAAAAATAGGTTGTGCGAACTGGAATTACTGGTTTGGGGGGTTTTAGCAGTAGCAGCGAGCTGTGTGAATAGCTGTGCAAGGCCAGGGTGAGTAAGCAGGTCTGTCTCATTGTCTCATTTCAGTTCATCAATGACCTCATTCTTTTAATTTCCCTGGAAAACAACATGGTCAGGATCACATGGAGCCAAGATTACCAGGTCTAGACAATGACTGGGGAACCAGCAGGGCTAAGTGGTAATGCTGATTCCAAGGAATTCTGTTGTCATGACAGCCACAAATTTTGAAAAAGGAAATACAGAGGAAAACAAGGGCTAAGATTGATTTATTCTGCGCTTGGGCAGAAACCATTTTACTTTGCACATTAGCATGCTTGCTAATGAACACCAAACAAAAAGTAAAGTGCAGGCTAACAGGAACGAGTTTTGCTTGTATCTCGGGCCCATAACTTCAATTGGAACACATTAGCTGGAATGTGACTGTGTAATTTACAAGATTAACAGCGTGCTTAAAGATTATGTTAGCCTCCATTTATCTTTAATTTTAAAATGAAAATCTGCATTTTTCATACATAGTTAGGTCTCAAAGGAAGATGTGATTGTTCCCCTGCAGCTGTTTAAAGAAAGGTCAAAATGTTTCAAAAGGTCACAGGGTTACAGGGTTAGGAGTTCCCACTCTCTCTGCACATAACCCTCTCTGTGGATCCTGTTCAGCAGGTGTCACAGTGCAACCTTGACTGGGATTCTAGGACTCTGGGAATGTGAGCATTGAGCATTACTCCTCTGGGACGACATGAAGCAGATCTCCGACAGTGCGGCTGTGATCTCAGCGGGCCCAGGGTGCTCAGGGTGACAGACTGAGCCAGACTGGACCACGGGTCACTTTCCACCGCTCGCCCGACTGCTTTGATGTCTGCTCATCGTGCCTTGCTGACAGTTGGTGCTTTTCTGCATCTTCGCCTGCTCTACATTACTCTGCCAGACCACCCAAATTTGAAAAAATGTACTGGCAGGTTTAAATTTTCTCAAGAATGCGGTCCATCTGAGCATCCCCCAGTCCATCTGGACCCCTCTCAACCTGGGAAACTCTGCCATGATTGCAGTCTCTGTGTTAAGTGTGTGGCATGATCTGAGTGTGTGGCCTTGTCATTGGGGACAATTGAGAGCCTCTGTAAGTTAATTCCAAAGTCTCAATATCATCTAAAGAAATTCACTTGTGCTCACTTGTTTAAAGTCAATAAATGATTCAGTGATCCACTGTGTGCAAAGCGCACACATACATGCTCATTCTTTCATATTAGACGCACACATGCTTACTTAGGAGAAAGGCTGGGTTAGTGCAGACTGAAGATAGATTAAATGCAGCAGGTTAAAGGTACTTTCCTCTTTATATTACCTTGTTCTTAATTTGAAGTACTTTAACCCCAGTTCACCGTTTTACATTCAGGCCAAAGTCTTCTTGCCTTGTTTATTCAGACTAATGGCAGGTGATTGACTTTGATACGGGAAGCATTTGATAGTGTTTATTGGAGTTTGTCGGAGCAGATGTGAAATGTTAAGGGCTCTTAAAGACACAGATAAAAGGTAAAGAGCCTGTTTGCGGAGATAAGGGAGGGAGGGAAGACGGTTGTCAGACATATCCAACCTAACTGGATCTCGAGACTAAAGCTGCACCTGTCTGTGTCAGTGTGTGCAGGTGAGACACCACCGGAGAGACGTGACATAACGGGCAGATCGTCCGAGAACTGAAACTTTTGGCTTTTTCCAATGGACTTCACTTCTTGGCTTCACAAACTTACTGCTATTCCCTGTGTGTAGTCAAATGTTACATTCCTGGTGTAAGAAAATAATGAATGCAATAAAATACTCAAGTCAATTGGTGGTTGCAGTGCATTGTACCTTAAAAAGTATAGGGAGATATTTCTTAGAGAAACCAAAGACCTTTGGGAGAAATCATTCATATTTGGAACCGCAAACTATCAGCTCTTCAGAAATTGATCTCGTCAGTGCCTCAACGGCTTAGTGCTGTCACAACAGCCAGAGGTGGTTTAACAATATACTAGTTTGCACCCAGTGAACTTGTCATTTTGTTTTCCATTAAAAATCATATGCTGGAGCAACTTGAGGGTTTCTGAGAACATTCCAGCCATAAAAGGGCGCCTTTCAAATATGAGTGAGCTTCACCTTTAGTATTATGAAAATTACATTTGTTTATATTTCTAACTCAATCATATCTAATGTACCATTGCAATGAAGGGTTAGAAATGTGATATACATTATTTAAACATTTCCATCTGCTTTAATGTAAAACAAAGAGGTTCTACCTAGTTTGACCCCGTAGCTTTTATTGGCTAATGTGAATTCCTAAAATGTGAAGAAAGAAAAAAAGACACAGTTCAACCTACATATTATTTATAGTAGTACATACCCATGCTGCAATTTGCCCTATTCATGCTGCTGGCTGATATACTTATTTGCACTGAGAAAGATAAAAAAAAAAAAAAGTAGTTGTAGATATTTTTTATATGCTAGAAATGGTCATTTTAGCCCATTGCTAGTTGGTTGCTAGGGATGTATTATTCAGGTTTTGTGGATATAAATGTTATTGTCATGAAATCAAAAAAATAGGATGCTTATATAAAGTGCTGTAGGTGCATAAATGCTAAAAACGGGTCATTTTAACCTGTTGCTAGGTGGTTGCCAGGCAGTATGATGGCATCATATTATACACCGATCAAGCATAATATTATCGCCACCTGATGAATATTGTGTTGGTCTCCCTTTTACTGCCAAAATAGTTGTCGAGGTACTGTAAGATGTGGCGTGGGGCTCCATCCCACAGATGCTTGATTAGATTGAGATGTGGGGAATTTGGAGGCCAAGTCAGCGCCTCAAACTCTTCGTTTTTGCTTTGTGGCAGGGCGCATTATCCTGCTGAATGAGACCTCAGCCATCACAGAATACAGTTTCCATAAAAGGGTGTCTGCAACAAAGCTTAGGTAGGTGGTACAGTACATGTCAGAGAAATATCCAGTCATGCACCATGTGAACGACACACGGGCACCTGGCCATCCATGTGATGTTAAAGAAAATGTGATTCTTAAGTCAAGGGCACTTTCTTTCATTGCTCTGTGGTCCGATTCTGAGCCATTGTTGGCTCTTGCGCCAGTTCTACAGGGGTCTGCATGTGCACCCTGACTGGTCTGTAGCTTAGCAGCCCCATACGCAACAAATTATGATTCACTGTGTATTCTGACACCTTTCTAGCATTAACCTTTTTGGCAATTTGAGCTACATTAGCTCGTCTGTTGGATCGGACCACACGGACCAGCCTTCACTCCCCATGTGTGTCAGTGATCCTTGGTTGCCCATGGCCCTGTCGCTGGTTCACCACTGTTCCTTCCTAGAACCACTTTTGATAGATGCCAACCACTGCAGAACAGGAACACCCAATAAGAGCAACAGTTTTGGAGATGCCCTGACCCAGTCCTCTAGCCATCATGTCCCTAAGGCTTGTCAAACTCGCTCAGATCTTTACACTCTTTGCTCTTTTTCCCTGCTTTTAACACAACTTTGAGGACAAAATGTTCACTTGCTTCTTAATATATCCCATGATGATGAAGAGATAATCAATGTTATTCACTTCACCTGTCAGTGGTCCTGATGTTACACCTGATTTGTGTATCATGCATAAATCATGGTCATACATGGGATGTTATTGTCATGAAATAAAAATGATACAATTCTTTTAAAAGGTTTTACAGGTGCATTCATTTTTAAAGTGGGTTACTTTAGCTCATTGTACGTGGTTTCTTGCTAATATAATGTCGTCATGATATCTGATATAGATAAGAACCGTCAGGGGCCCAAGATGCAACTCTGTGCCAAGTTAGTTGCTCAACTCCTGATCAGATTGCTGTCAAAGAAACAGAGAGTTTGTGTTTCATGGTAAGATTCTGCTTGTCATCCTGACATATGGGAAGTTGGAAACAGCAAATATTTGTGGTGTTTTTCCTAAATAAAAACTTTAACTTTGTGATTACCAAAAATATAGTTGATTATCCTTGTCCTAATCCTAACTGATAAACATGTAGCAAGTGTTAACTTAGCTCAATTTTACGTTTTCAGCTAAATGTCCTCTACACAGTCCCAGGTAGAGTTTATTGAATCGTTTTTTTTTTTCATCAAAAATATGCACAAGTATTTCTGTCCTCATGCAACTCAAACAGATTGTTGCCATGATTGCAAGTCCACGTGACTTTAGAAAAGATAACCTGCATAAAGGATAAGGAAGTAAAATTTGTTTTGGTTGTAAAAAAAAGCTGAAACATCTCTGACGAATGTTTATTGTCCTCTAGAGGCAGGTCATGTGTCAGTGTGTGACTCAGATGATAAAGTTGATAACAACACAAGGAAAAGGATCATACAAATCATAATCATCACTGGAGATTTTAACTTGGCCCTTAAACCCTATGTGGACTCAACAGCTGGAACACACCAAGCCGAGAAAAAGTCACCAGACTTGTATGGCTATATGGAGCACATTACCACTAAAGACTACACAGTACATATCACTTCACTTACAGCAGGCTAGATTACATCTTTAAAGATATGTACCATGCACTATTTGAGCGAAACCTTTATCAGATCATGCGGCTGTTTCCCTGAAGGTGAAGTTAAACAGTTTACGGAGAATGAATGACTTCAACATTAAAAAGAAAATTACGAAATACATCCGGGGCTATTCTAAATGCACCTGAGAAATCAATGGGATTCTCTTATGGTAAAGGGGAAAAAGCTGTACAAAAGAGGAGAAGAGAGAGCCTATACAAATACAAATAATTTATATAAATATACATGGTATAGCCATATATGGTATGGCTGTTAGTGCCAGATGAGCTGCTCTGAGTAGTTCAGTACCTGCTGATCTACTGGGTTTTTCCTGCACAACCATCTCTGAGGTTTACCGAGAGTGATCTGAAAAATAGACAATAACAATGAGCAGCAGTTCTCTGGGGAAAAATCCTTGATGATGTCAGAGCTCAGAGGAGAATGGCCAGACCGCTTTGAGCTGATAGGAAGGCAGAAGGGCATCTCTGAACACAAAACGTGCCAAATTTTGAAGCAGATGGGCTGCAGCAGCAGAAGACAAGTCTGGGTGCCACTCCTGTCCACTAGGAACAGGAACCTAAGGCTACATTTTACACAGGCTCACCAAAAGTTTGGAAGATTGAATATAACACACTGTCTGATCTGATAGGTCTTGATTTCTGCTGCAACATTTGGAT
Source organism: Andinoacara biseriatus (assembly GCA_015108635.1). Classification (NCBI taxonomy): domain Eukaryota; kingdom Metazoa; phylum Chordata; class Actinopteri; order Cichliformes; family Cichlidae; genus Andinoacara; species Andinoacara biseriatus. The sequence goes on from VUQJ01009787.1 coordinate 26,555, forward strand.
GGTAGAGTCAGAATTTACCATAAACAAAGTAAAAACATGGATTCATCCTGCCTCGTATCGACGGCTCAAGCTGCTGCTGGCTGTGTAATATTGTGGGGTTATTTTCTTGGCACACATTGGGTCCATTTGTACCAATTAAGCATTGCTCAAATGCCACAGGCTAACTGAGTATTAACCATGTCCATTGCTTTATGACCACAGTGTACCCATTTTCTGATGGCTGTTTCCAGCAGGATAATGTACTATGTCCCAAAACTGCAACAATCTCAAACTGGTTTCTTGAACATGAAAATGAGTTCTCTGGACTCAAATGGCCTCCACGGTCAACAGATGTCAATTCAACAGAGCACATTTGGGGTATGTTGGAAGAGGAGATTCGTATCATGGATGTGTAGCCAAGAAATTGGAAGCAACTGTGTAATTCTATCATGTCAATATGGACCAAAGTCTCTGAGGAATGTTTCCAGCACCTTGTTGAATCTATGCCATGAAGAATTAAAACAGTTCTGAGGGTGAAAGTGTCAGGTGTGGCTGTGGCTGGCAAGGCAGAGGACCCCAAAGCAGGACTCAGAGGCAGAGAGCTTAAAGGCATTAAATACACAAAGGAATAATGAGGGGTGTGGAATCATGTGGGGAGCACAGCTGAACACAATACACTGACGAGACACAAGGAAGCAAAAACTAAACACAAAGCACAAGGAACACAAGATCGTCAAAATAAAACAGGAAGTGACAAAACAGAACGCATATGCAAACTTAACACAGAAAACCAAATCAGACCATAACAGAAATCTAAATGCAACACACAGAGAACACAGGGACAAACACAAGACATGAGACGAAGGACTAAGACATGAGAACAAAACCTACATAGGATCTATAACAGAACAGGGGGCATGGAAAGCAAACAGACTAGACACCAAAGGAAAAACACTTGAACACAGATCACGAGAAGGGCAACTTGAGGGAAACAGGAAACAAACACCAATAACTAAACAAGAGACTATGATACGAACTTCACAAAAGAAACTCAAAACACTGGGCCACAGGCCCAGGATCATGACAGCCATCACTGATCTGTCAGAGCGGTTTTCTTCATGTTGACTCCTAAGCTCCATCTCAGCTGTCAGACATCTTTTTTTTCTTTTTTTTTGTAAAAGTCTGATCACTTTATGAAGAATTTCAAAAATATTTTTCCTACTTAAACTATGAATATTTAAAACTTATGAAAATCATATTAGGACTGCATACATTAATTACACACAGAACTTAAAGGATATGATGGGAAAAACATGCCAACAAATAGCCATGAAAACACATTTAGTTGGATCATAAGCTGCTGAAGTCTGAAATTATCATCAGACATGAACAGAGATTCGAGGGTTTTGGAAATCATTAATAAACTAACAAATCAAATTGTGAGCCCCACAGAGAGTAGGATGAATTTCTGAACTATGTGGGGTGTTAGTGTGTTATATGATTTCTTTCCTATCTTAAGGACACTTAAAAGGCTCTGAGGTGGATCCTGCCTGCAGGAGGCTGCAGGAGGCTGCAGGAGGATGCAGAGGCTCTAACACAGTATTTCCAACAGTGACTGACCAGGACAATTGTGTGTTACATGTGTAAAAGAGAGGCTCAGAATAATGTCCAAAGCTTTAATCTGACATGAAAGTATATTCTGTGTAAAATCTGAGAGCTTTCAACATGTTTCAGAGAGTTTATTTCATCATTGGAAGGAAGACCAAGTGCAAGCATTGCATCACTTATGAATGACTCCATTCTTCTTAACTACACTGAAGGAAAGACAGAAATGTGGAAAATGACAAATTAAACATTATGAGGAGATTTCACTAGAGAGCAGAGATGACCACGACCTCCTCTACTTGCATCTGTGCAGAGTGGCCTGATGCGAGCATTTCCACACAACTTTTAATCTGCTGGGAGGCCTACAGGAGTTGTTCTGGGAGGATGGCGGCACCCACTCATCTGCTCGCTTTTAATCAGACTTTCACAGAAGCAGACTGCTGAGTTCATCTCCGTGAGAGCAGACTGAGCAGAGCTGCTGGGCAGCCGGAAGCAGCTCGCTGCAAAAGCAAGAGCTGTCCGAACTCAGAGCTAAACCAAGAAGAAGAGAACGGATCAGAGAAACAGCAGTTCTTTGTAACACCGTGAAGCAACAGCATGTCATTGCATCCTGATCTTTGGGTTTTTACTGATTTTTAATACATCCTCTTTTATTTAAGGAAAGTTACAGTGCGGGCTCACTCTTGGTCACAAGCTTTGTGCCAGTTTATGACATCTATGAATGAATAGTCTTTATTGTCACATGCGCAGTTCCCCATACAATAAAAATTGCATTCCAGAACACCAATCAAGAACATGGGAGATAAGTGCTCTGTGGCCTTGCAGCCCTGAGGTGCTGCCACATCTAGGGGCTTTGTTCTGAATCCCAGACAAGCCCCCACTCATATCATGACCCAGGTGCAGCAGAAAATATAGAGTTCAATATAGAGTCAATAAAAAGCAGATTCGTCTAAATACCGACGTAAAAATCTAGGAGTAAATGCAAGAACAAATGCAACCAGGAGACTATGATGAGCACCAAGAAGTGGCAGCTCTCCCAAGACAACCCACACATATTTATCTACAGCTTTTCATGTGCAGATAATTAGCCCCACCTTAACGTCAGCAGGGGTTGCAGAGGGGAGCAGCAACATGTTGCTGCAGTGAAATGACGAACCACCAAATGAGCTTGTTTGAAGCTGCAGGTTTTTAAGAAAGTGGTGATTGTAAAATACTGTAAAAACAAATCTGCACTGCAGGAACTACAGATTAACAAAGTTCCTTAGACACTTGTTTTGGGATTTTCTTTTAGTTCCTACTTTCTTCCTACTCCCAGATAAGGCACTTTCAGCACGTAGACTATACATACTGAGTGGTCTTGATGTATTCAAACACTGGTGCAGCACCAGCACCAGTGACCTTGTAAACACCAGCAGAGACATTATAAGAGGAATTTAGCATTCTGGAAACAGGATTTAACTCTAAAGATGGAACAAATGTGGAAAAATGGAGAGACAGTGAACTGCAATGACATAATTTTGACTCCTCAAAGGGAAGAAAAAAAATTGTTTTTCCTTCACACACGAAACGTGTGTTGTTCTTGAGCAGTGGCAAGTTACCCAAAAACTATTTACCTGAAAGCACCTTCCGGTTTGAGTTTAGAACACTGGTTCCTCCAGTGGGGATGCAGCTAAATAAAATGCAGCTCTCGTATGTTTTCAGTGTATAAAGGTTTAACAGTTAACTGTTGTTGCATCTTCATCCCATCACTCAGGTGAACAAAGTTAAATCTGTGCAACTTCTTTCATTCATTCTCAGGACGTCTGAGCAGTCGATTAAGCCTCTCGAGCCCGACTGCTCAAACACCTGTAAATAATTCAGTGTGTGGAGAACGAGCACTGAGTGAGATGTTTGCAGCTGGACCATTTTCCACCAGCTGAATACATATATTTATGGACTTAATGTTTGCATTCCCGATAGTCTGGTTACATTTCATTCAAGAAGCTTCTCCCTATGTGTTAGTTTCACCTCGCAGCAGATACAAACCTCCTGATTACTGTTCATCAATCTGCAAACTCAAAACAAAGTAACTACATCCGATTACAGGAAATGATCCTTTATCTGTTTTTACAATGTCATTAGAAGAGAGGTAAAGGTGATGCTTTTATCAGAAAAAATGTTTCTTTGTGTTATCACTTTAAATATGCTGTTTTGTCATGTCGTTCAAACAAAAAAAAAAAAAAATGACAGACTTCCAGATAAATGAGCTTTAGTCCCACAGACCTATGCTGTATTTAGAGACAGAGATCACAAAACCTGGACACAAAAAAATTGAACCACCTGACTGGACAGATGCCCCTGGAGGCAGAAAGAGGAGCCTCCTGAAAAGTGGGCTAAACCATTAAGGTACAGGTAGCTTACATACTCTGGGCTCTTGGGGTAGAAGGGCAGGGTCACATGGCACAGGTCGCTGATGTCACAGGCGGTGGGTTCAGCAGAGATGGCCTGCCGCTTGCTGCGGTGGTGGTCCGGCTGCAGTACAAGGCTCTGCTGCTGGGCCTGGACCTGTTGGGCCGTGGCGGGCCGGATCACGGATCGGTACTTGTCCAGCTCGTTCTGCAGCCTCTGAATCAGTTCGTCCTTCTGGTCCAGCTCCAGCTCCAGCTCATCTATCAGGGCATCACGTTGCCGCAGCTCCTCTATCTTCTCCTGCAGGGCATACTGGAGGTCCCGCAAGGTCCCCATTTGTCCTTTAGGGAGACCACAGGGAGTTCTCAGGGTTCTTCTAAACCTTCTGGAGTTCCTCTGCGGTCTGCTCCTAAAGTACTCAACTCTTTCGATGCCTAAGATCTTTCCCCTCTTCTGGGTTTTGGGAGTCCTCTGGGTTCTTTGGCGTTCCTAGAGCTTAAATGTTTTGTTGGGTTCAGCTTTCTCAAAGTCTTGTTATAGGGTTCATTTGAGTTTCTTCTTCTTGCACAGCATCTTGTTCTCAGAGTTTCCCATTTTCTAGAGTTGATTAAGATGCTTCAGGGTCCTTCAAGAGTTAATATATTTCCAGGATAGGTCAAGGTGTTTCAGGGTCTTCTAACAGACTTACAGAAACTCTCAAATCTTCTTAGACCTAGAGCCTTATGGTGCACCTGCAGTCACTTCATGGACTTCTGTGTTTCTACTGTCAGATTCCATCAGATTTCACCAGGGTTGGGAACCCTCCCCCTCCCCAACTTTTCTCTAAAGAATTTTCAAGATCCTACAAGAAGCTATGGGGTCTTCCAAAGCTTTCTGGGTTATTCGGGTCATTTTATTTCTCTGGATAAAGCTCCACTGTTCCAGACAAGCTCAATTTCTGAGGTTTCTTCATATCTCTCCAATATTTCTCAAAGGTTCACTGAGGTGGTTCATTCATTGAAATTCATTTTCACCTTCTCGTACACTCAGGGGTCCCTCTGGACTTCCTCAGATGGGGTTCTCAGTGTTCTAGTATGGTTTTAGGGTCCAGACGGAGGTTCAACTGGGACTGAAAATCTGGACAATTTCTTGGAAATCTGTGGCACTTTGAGGTTTCCCCCACCTGAAGTTTTTAAAAGATTCTGGGTTCCTCTGTTCCCCACGGAAAATACATTTTCAGATGATAAAACTACAGAAATGGCTGGTCTTCAGGGTGCGCCTTCAGATCCTCTCAGTGATTTTTTTTTTTTTAATATGAAACAGATGCTGTGGTCAGTGAAGGGGAAAGTTGAGCAGATGAGGAAACATTAACCAGCACTCAGGTGTCCTCCCTGCAGGAGAAACTGGAAAAACACCAGAAGCAGCAGGTTTATCTCCAGTCTTCAGGAAACATTTGATTATGTGAGAAATGTTCAGAAAGTAAAGCGAGTAAAATAAAGTTTAAAGTGAGAGTGTGAAGATGAATCCACAGGTTTTCACATGAAGGCTGACAGAAACTGAAGCGCTGAAGCAGTCGGCAGGATCAGCACAGCGATTTGAAATACTCACAAAACATCTGCAAAATTTAATCCACGAAGAGTTTTAAGCCTCCAGAAGAATCCAGCTGAGAGATGAGAGGAACAACAGAAGCTGTGAAACATTTCCGATCCGGATTAAAACATTAACCCCCCCTGGGGGTCCAACTGTGGAGAAGCTGTTTTTAAGACGAGAAAAACAAAAAATAATAATAATAAAATAAAATATAAAACAGCGAAACTAAACGGAAAGAGCGACAAAAAAACTGCAGGAATCCGGAATAAAGAAACAGCTCACAGCATCACTGCTCCGTCTGATCTGCGAGTCGCAGCCCGGAGAACAGAAACGGAAAATCTTCCGGTTTGAAAGGAGTGAGAACGAAACCAGAATCCAGCTCACGGAAGGACGGAGGACTGCGGAGAAAAACGGCGGAAAAGAGAAGCTGCGGATCCCGCGGAGAGGGATGCGATGAGGCGTGAGTCCGGGAAGATGCGGAGCTGCGGGTCTGGTCTCGTCTAATCACCTTCATTAGTTTAATTAGTTTAACGCGGAGCTGAGACTGAACCGAGAGTCCGCCGGCGCCACGAAAAGTTGGTCTGCCTCAACTCCACCTCCGCCTCCTCCTCCTCCTCCTCACCTGTCCAGTTCTCACCAGAAAAATCTTCTTCACCGACACACATTAGAAGCTTTTTCGTGTTTGCCTCCCGGTTGTGCCCTCGCTGCTGTTTGACAGCAGAGAATGAAACTGATAAAAACAGAATGCATTTCCTCCTGATGTCTGGGATTTATTTAAGAAGCCCAGGGGAAACAAATATTCATACATCCCTGAAATCGCTGACATCCATTTCCTTCATTTTTTCTGGATTATTTATTTAGGTTATCGCCTTTATTTTCCCAGAAGGAAACAGAGACCATATGGCAGCTTCATCACCAGGAAATTTGGCTCCATGACACTTTTAATTCCCTGATTTGTACTTAGAAGCACCTGATGATGAAGACTGAAAACATGCCAGGTTTTTGTTTCCCTTTGAAAACATCCAGGATCTCCAGAAGAACCTTTTTCTCCTCACATAAAGGCTGTATGTTAACTTTCACCTGATATTTGGTGAATTTGTGGTGACATCTGGTCCCGTTTAGCCCCCACAATATTTTTTTCATTGTGTAACTGAGGCATCAGGGCCAGAAGCAGCCCAGGTTAGACTGCTACAGTACGGCCGTGTGCTGCTCATCTGCTGCTTCAACAGCCACTGATTTTCTGGGGCAAACCCACATTTCTTTCTTTACATTTTTATTTCTTTTACTTTTCTTCATCTTTACTAAACCATCGGGTTTAGTAAAGAAGCAAACAGGTGCTCTGCTGCAGTCTCTTTCCCTCGAAATAATGTTCGTGCCCGACTCAGCCCTTTCTCCATCATATTTACATCGTGCTGATTTATCCTCAGACAAAATTAGAAAAGACAAAATAATCAGATGGGCACTGAGGCGCCTCAGGAATGAGTTCAGGCAGGAAGAGTTCAGGTAAAAGTAACACTTCATGTTGTTTATTTTTAGAACTTATTCATGGAAGTCACTGATTTTATGGTTTATTTCTCTTTCAGCAGAGGAATGTTTGCTGCCTCCCAGAGAGGTTTCAACCAGCAGTGAAGGAAAATCACAAAACCAAAAACAATGAGAATAAAAACCATAAAAGTCATTCAAATCCTCCCCGAATGTAGAACATCATTTAAATTCGCCTTTGCCTTCAACAATCAAACTGTTTGATACACGAGGCTGCAGTTTTCCCATTAGTTGCACTGAAACCTTCACCAAAAACAAGCCGGCTGTAGGCTGCCTCCCGGTGAGTTTTAACAGTAGCATTACGTCTGAGTTTGATATGGACTGATCCTGCTTACTCCTGTGTACAGTCCTTCTCCTCAATGGCTTTTCTGAGCCATCAAACTGATGAAACTGATGAATGATGGCAGCCAAATGCCCTTCCCAATGCCTCCCAAGCCTTGAACTGCACAGCCACACTGAGATTAACCTGAAGGGCCCACATCCATCCATCCCTCCATCCATCCATCCATCCACTTTGCTTAGGGTTCAGGAGAGATGGTGGTTTTGGTTCATCTGTTTTAAAGCAGAACTCCATCTTTCCTGAACCCAGGCCAAGAGTCTGAACAGGACCAGGAAGCTGGTCCATAAATTTGGAGTCAGTACACGTGTAAAGCTGACTCTGAGATCAGCCCTTCTTCATTAAAGCAGAGATCAGCTAGAAGCAGACACGTCTGATTCTGCTGGATGTTTCCTCCTCCTGCTGTCTGAGTGCTGCTCAGAGGGGGACCTTCTGGATTCTGGTCGCTCTATGAAGTCTAAACTGTTGAATTAGTGTTTCTGTGAGGCAGAGATGTGTGCAGGCCTGAAGCTTCCTGACTTTCATTAAATGGACACATTTATTGACTGCCCTGATGGTTCATAAGCGCATCACATGCTGGGGGTCTAGGGCTTTCCAGCTGTTGCACGTTTGTTACATGGCTGTGAAAAATAACTGATCTGTGGATGGGGACAGAAATCCTGCAGAGCAGCTTTACTGATCATTTTCAGCCTGCAGGGATCGGGCAGGAGGAGCAGCTGCAGTCCTGCAGTCACCTCAGCGTACGTCACAGATCTAACTTGGTGTCAAAGCATTTCGTTTCTTGTGGCAATAATAGTTTTTATTTTAAAGGATCAACTTGACTGAGGAGATAAGCCTCATAAAATCAGTAACTTCCTTGAGTAACTTCTAAAAACACATTTTTATAGACTTGCTTTTATGTGATGTCATCTTTTATGGTCTTCTTTATTGTCCTTTATGATCACTTATTATCTTTAATGTTTTTTTTAAAATCATTTTTAGTAGTATTTTATAGCAGTGAAGAAAGCATTTCACAAAAAAAGATGCAACATTTTATCCTGTTTTTCTTTGCCTTTTTTGGGGGGGGGGTCTGTTTGAATTGATCGCTATTCCGTGTCTCTCACAGCACTTTGTAAAAACTCTTTATAAATAAAAATATTATTTAAACTGAATCTTTGTTGAGTATAAACAGCTGATAGAGCAGCTGAACGCTACCACAGGAGTCCTGCTGTCACGTGGCGCCCTCTGCTGGCTGATCCCTGTCATTGCTGCAATAGGCCAAGGCTGCTGGGGGCTTCCCACGATGCACTGTGTTTATACAGCACTGCTGCAGGTCATTAACTTCTGGTAAAAAGAAGTTCTTCCTTTCAGCTGTCACATCATCTGACTTTGAGGTTTCCTGCTCATATTGTAGGGTTGTTACATTCTAAACTGCTTTGAGTCGATTGCTGTTCATTTAACAACATCTCCTCACATTTACAGGCTGAAGGCTCCACTTTGCAACCAAAATAATTCCAAATAATAATTCCATGTGATGGTGGCTGGTTGGAAAAGTTTAGCATGTTGTCTGACTCTAGTAAACAACAGAACCGGTTCCCAAAGGCCAGAGAGATGCTTTCAGACATCTTATTTTACCTTATCAGGAATCCAAAGACATTAAGTCTGTAGTCAAACAGTTAACAGGACATTAAAATTGAAAGGTCCTGCACAGTGGTGCAGTGGTTTGCAGTGTTGCCTCACAGCTAGAACATTCTGGGTCTGAATGTGCATGGCTGGGGTCTTTCTGGTTTCTTTCCACAGTCCAAAGACATGCATGTTAGGTTTACTGGTGACTGTGAACTGTAGGAGTGCAGTAAAGTAAATCTATATGCTGTGATGTGATGTGGTTAAACATGGCTTGTGGTCTAAAGTGCTTTGAGTGCTCAGTAAGAAAGAAAATGATTCTATAAATGTTGGTTGGGGATGAATCAGTCACCAGATTACAATTTCTGCCTCCTCAGAACCTTGCTGTGGCACTTCAATTCTGTCTTACAATAACAATAATAACATTTTTCATCAACTTTCATAAAATCTTTTTAAATTTAGGACAGACTGTGATTTTCTTTTAATTTTTCCAAATAAAAGCTCCCGTGTTTATTCAAACTCTGAAGGAAGTTTATTGTCTATGTACTTTATATAAGTAAAATGAAAAATAAAGTAGAATTATGTTTTTAAAAATTAGATAAAATACATCAAAACACTGAAGATAAAAAAATATATATAAAAAGTAAAAGTACAATGAAGTAAGTAAAATTATAAAAGTACAACGGTTTCAGGTGTGTCAGCTCACCTGTGTGTTTTGTTGAACTTGCGCAGCTCCGTCTCCTCCGCCGGCTCTGCGGACACCCCCGCGGCCCTCCGGGGGCGCCGGCTGTCCGGGCTGCAGAGGCCTCGGCCCCGCAGCACCGACTCACACTTGTGCAGCTTCCTCCGCAGCTCTGCCGCCTCCTCCTCCTTCTCCCGTAGCCTGCGCTCCATCTGCCCGATCCGCTCATCCTTCAGCCGTAGCAGCCGCGCAACGTCCACCTCTAGCCCGCTCATCCTGCTCCTCCTCCGGGCAGAACCGGAGCTAAATGAGAGGAGTCTGTGGAGGCCTGTCCGACCGTGACGGACCGACTTCAGGGCTTTTTCAGCAGGCAGATTCAGGGCTGGTGCTGTGAGTGTGTCAAAACAGCTCTGACACAGAAAGTATTTCAGTTTCATGAGCAGGTCTTCTGACACCCCCACCCCTGCCCCACTCACTCACTCACACACACACACACACACACACACACACACACACACACACACACACTAACTCTTTCTGCTGTACAGGGTTTGGCCTGTAATATACCAAAGAGCTGATGTGGATCCACTTCTGTAAACAAAAAGTCTCCAGGACAAAAAACACAAATTTCTTCCATTTTTATTTTTATATTAGAACATCAGTGCTCTCCCCAGCACAATGCATCATTTTATTTCTTTTACCTATCTAAGACCGGAACATGAGCGAGCACTTTACACTTCCTCCTCCCTCGTCTCTGAGTCATCCTGAAAAAGATTATCTTTTAAACCTTTCTACAACTAAAAAACATCCCACAGCAGGCATCAAGCATCTAAATAAGTCAGCAGAACTTTCATGGACAGTTGCCGTCATCATGTCAAACAGAAATTTATTTTACTACAATAGAGACCTATAAAAAAATCTTAAAATGGAACTATAACTGTATTCTTCTATAAACCAGACAACAATAAAAAACAATGAATACGCTCAGTTAAAAACAGAGACTATAGAACAAAGAAGCAACAGGATAAGATACATAGATGGGTTAAAAAGGAGCAGCACTGGATCATTGCACATCTCAGAACAGAACAATGGGGACCATAGAGTAGATTATTGCACTGAAGAATTTACTGTTTTAAAGGCACTTGGATAGAAACTGTTACAAAGCCTGGAGGTGTGAGTTCTCGTAGCCCTGCATTGTCTCCCAGAGGGCAGGAGTGTAAAGTGCCCTGGGTGAAAGGAGTCCTTAATTATGTCTGTGGCCCTGCGTAGACAGCAGGTTACTGTACAGTTCCTCAAGTGTCGGTAGCTGTGTGCCGGTGATGTTTTGGGCCAACCTGATGACCCTCTGGAGAGTCTTTGTATCAACAGCTGTGCAGCTGGACAGATTGGTCTGCATAAGTGTCAGAAAAAGCAGTCGCTGCTGCGTTTTCTTCACAAGTTTGACGATGTTATGGGTCCATGTGAGGTCCTGTGTGATGTACGTGCCCAACAGTTTAAAGAAAGGCACTACAGTAGCTCCACACTTTCTCCTTAGATGTACAGTGGAGCTGGATCCTCCTCCTGTGTTTTAAGCTGATAATCATCTCCTTGGTTTTGGGGCCGAAGCCTATCCCAGCCATCATAGGGCGAGAGGCGGGTACACCTGGACAGGTCGCCAGCCTGTCGCAGACCTAACAAAGAGAGTCAGACAACCATTCAAACTCACTATGGCACTCACTAGAATCACCAGTTAACCTCACCCCCAAAACTGCATGTCTTTAAACTGTGGGCGAGATCCCACACGGACACAAGGAGAACATTCAAACTCCACAAAGGAAGAACTCAGGCTGGATTCAAACCCAGGACCTTCTTCCTGTCAGGTGACAGTGCTAACCACCGCATCACCGTGCCACCACATTTTAGAAGTTCTTTCACAATATTCAAAGCTAAAGGACAAATACCAGCAAATTGGCTGTTCCACATATTTTAATGTGGCAGCTACAACATGCAGATGTGTGTCTGTCAAGCTCTGTGTAGAACCATCACAGAACCAAAGCAGAACCATTGCAGAACCCTGCACACCTGGGTTCATGTGTATGCTACTCAAATGTTCACTGGAGTTTCTGTGTGAGCAGGTATGTGAGGGTCCACCTGGACCAAAGCGACACAAACGTCTGTCGATGCTCCACAGACCAGTGATGACATCACAGCGCATAGGTCCATCTCTCAACGGGAAGCACGCTTTGGGACAGTGTGCCGGACTGAAGCCAGCTGAAGATGAATTCACTGATGGAGGGGGCATGTTTTCCACACTTGGATGAAAGCTGGACTGGAGTTTGTTTCTCTGGAGCGCAAACTCAACACCACAGATTCAGACTGAACACTGTGTGCGTGTGTGTTCTATAACTGAATCAAGGAGCCCAGTGTTGGGCTGCCAAAACACACACACACACAGAGAGAGAGAGAGAGAGAGTGGGGTGTTAAAACATGCAGGAATGCCCGATGTTTACTCACCTAAACAGAATAAATGTCTGTGTGTGTTTCCTCTCAGATGATTGACAGCTCGAGGCTGGTTTTTTTTTCTGCCACAGTTCACCTGAAGGAGACGCATGTTTGCAGAGATTCACTGTAAAGAATCTTTCAAAGGTTTTACTTTTTGATGATGGCGTCATGGCGGTCAGACGGGTGTAAAATATAAGTTGGTTAACATAAAAATATGAGTGATAAGAAAACTGCACTGTATTCCAGCCTGCTATAGACTCCATGAGATGAGACCGTGTTTACAGACGGCATTTTAAAGCTCGCTGTCGTTGCTCTGTGTATAAATGTAAGAGGGCTCGGTGCTGTTACGGTTTGAGCTGCTTCGAGCTTCAAGCTTACTAAAATCAGTAGCTATTACTGCTGGGCCGTAGGCTACATGCAGTGATGCTATTGTTACCCATGTTAGCACATTACTTTCAAATGGGGGTCAGGTGAGTCCACAGGTGCACACTCACAGGGTCAGCTCTCCATTTCACTGCAGTGTCCCTTCACGTTCTTCATATATCTGTGTCGGAGTATTTAAGAGATGAATATTGATGCCAAATGTCCACATGGAGAAGCTAGTCCCATAGCTAATCAAATAGATAATAGGAACACGAAATTAAAAAGGAGTGCACTCGCCTTTTTAAATGTCAAAGAAAAATCTGTATTGCTATTTAGATTTTTGTATCCATTGACTTAATTTTCTTTTCAAATAGCTTTTGTTAAATACTAAGCAACAATTTTTATTATTAAAATGTTTTTTAAATGAGTTTTTATTTAGTATTATTTTTTTCTGTAAATCCCTTTTCCATTTGAACTATTTATTCATGGATTAATAGATCATTTATAAATATTTATTTATAATTGCTTTTTATTGTCCATTAAATGATCAAATAATAATTTATTTATCAATGTCTAAATAAGCAGAAAACATAAAAAATGTCAATTAATTTGGTAATTAATATTAAATATTAATTGATGAAATGCTTAATTTTATTGCGCTAGTCCTCCATATGTTCTAACACAGCAGTCTTTAAAGGCATTGTTGGAGCCTCTAGTGGACGTTAAAGGAACTGCAGGTTTCAGACCTGGATCCTGGTGCTAGTTTAGAACCTGAGTCAGAACCAGGTCCAGGTTTGGGGCTCTGGGACTGCGATGTGTCCTCACAAAAGCCGATCATTTGTTTTTGTGTCATGAAGAGATCTTTGCAGGACACTCAGGGGCACACACACAAATACAGACACACACACATGTTGGTTTAGTGTGTGTGTGTGTGTGTGTGTGTGTCTGTGTTAAGTTTGTGTATTTGCATGCATGTGTGTGTGGCTCCACAGATAGCGGCAGGTTAAACATTAACACTGAGCAGCTTGTAAAGCTAACACTAAGACAGTGAACCTTTGGAGTTTGATATGATGTGATCACACACACACACACACACACACACACACACACACACACACACACACACACACACACACACACAGACGCCCCGCACACACACACACACGCC
>VUQJ01009787.1:40290-54608 GCA_015108635.1 Andinoacara biseriatus
ATAGGAAATGCGCACACACACACACACACACACACACACACACACACACACACACACACACACACACACACACACAGAGGCCCCTGATGACACGTGAACACGCACACACTCGGCGCTCAGAATGACACAGCTCTGATCGGAGGGAGGTGATCTCTGAAATTGCTCAGGTGAGTTTTGCTCTTTTCCATGCAAATAAAGTTCTTTAAGGTTCAAATTTTATATTTTAAATACACAGACAGAGAAAGAGAGCGAATAGGTAAAGTAAGGCTTGTTCATCCTTCGCTGGTGTCTGGTGAACAGTAATTGTCAGAGAGGCTAAAAGCAGCTAGCTGAGCAAACAGGCCGGCCGGGATTAATGAGTGTTTTAATGGAGAGAGAGAGTGCTGAGTAAATGTCTCTCTACCACTGTTTGTGTAAAAAAAAGAGAGAGTGTGAGCGAGTGTCTCTCGACCCATGAAAACACCTCAAATTTAATTCTATGAAAACCTGAAATGAGTGATCTGTGCTGAAAGATCAGCAGATTTTTTTTTCCCAGCTGTGCTGCCAAGTCTTAAAAATCCACAGTTATTTTTTATTAAATCTCTTTATAAAGAGCAGAAATAAACACTTTTAAGTCATGTTTCTCTCTGTGTGGGTTTTAAATGTTAAAATAAAGAAAATAACCAATAAATGCCCAAAAAGCATGGACCATGTTTCTCTTAAGATTACTGACAGCATTTACAGCAGAACCAGTGCATTCAAAATGTTACTCCATAACAGGAAAGAAGATTTTAAGGTTTTTAAGCTTAAAGTAACTTATTTACTGCTTAAACTCAGTTTAATCCAAACAGAATTATATTATCATCATAATCCAGTGATTATGATTCCTGCTCAGAGGATCTCTGAGCTCAGGAAACTCTTTCCTGATGAGGTTCTGGTCGCAGTTGCTGCTTTTAGGTCTGACTGAATAAAACATGAAGGTTATTTTGGAAATTTTGGTCCCGTCAGGAAGGACTGGAAAATAGGAGCGGATGTAAGGCGGAGCTACCTGTGCCTGACTGGGTTTCTCAGTCAGATCCACCAGTTACCCATCATGTCCAACCTCAAAACACTAATCTGGGAAAACCCTCGTGTCAAAGCTTCAAAAGTTTACCTGCGTCCTTCATGTAACACATCAGGATACAAATCTGGGCAATTGATAAGCTTTTTCTAAATTTATTTAATCTAAAAAGTCACTAGGGCATAAAAAACGAATTGGAAATTCTCATCTCATCAGGGCTGCGAGGGTCATTCTCCTCAAACTGAGTGGCACATTTCTTTATGGAGCTTCTGCTGTGCACATCAAAACAGGAAACAGATGAGCACAAACAGGAAGCAGCTCAGGCATCTAAACTAAATTTAAATGTGTTTGCAATTCTTTTTTTACCTCTGAAATACATTTTTATTCAACAGATTAAATTCAGTTATTGTTCAAATGCTGCAGGTGCCTCGCAGAACAAAATCAGAGCATGTGACCTCTGACATCACACCAGACTGAAGGAATATTTACATACAAAGCGCTGGATTCACCTTCATAGGAAAATTAGGACTAAATTTATGAAATTTGTTCAAACCAGAAGGAGAGTGTAGTCCTTCATTCAGTCAGTTTTTATGTAATAACTGCAGAACGACAGACAGGAAACACTGAAAACACACCTTCAGTTTAAAGGCTTGAGGTGCAGATTTTCCAGACTAGGACCAGTGCAGGTTTTTTTTAAAAATTCATTCTAGACTGACAGATGAAGAATTAGCCGAACATGATCTCAGAAGCAGAATCTGAAGCCTGAACATATTTTTCAGGAAGCACCGTGGTTTTCTCTTTTACCCTGAAAGCAGACGTGGAGCTGAAGGTTTTTACATCGTGAGCTGATTTCCAGAGTGACCGGTGCAGTTTTAAAGGACAGTGGGCCTTTGGTTTTCATCAAATGTGCAGTGCTGCAGTCAGCTGTAATAAAATTAAAGGGAGCTCAAATAATAAAAGTAATGATAATGAAATAGAAGCAGTTTTTATAAAGATCTAATTTCATTTATTTGCACCTGACATGTTCCTGATGTTTATCAGAGCTCCATTTGTGTGACCCACGTTTAGGTCAAAGGTCGGCTAGTTTGAACAGAGCGTCTGCACGCTGGGGTGCATTTCTCAAACACACACTGTGGTTTTTTCTGTCTTTTAAAGATGCGCAGACATGCTTCAGCTCTCTGCTGCTGAGCTGCTTCAAACACGATGAATGCCTAACCAGCACAGCAGCTGAGATTACCCTGACAGAAGAGCTGCTGCTCACACGGGCTGATAAATCAGATTTGCAGAAAGGCATGCTGGGACTTGTAGGAGAAGACAGCTGTCAGTTATGACTGTGTGGGTGGAGCTAAAGTCACAGCTGACTTTCAGTGAAGCGCTGCAGATATATCTGGATATATATATGATAACGATCAAAGAGTCGCTTTGGATTAAAAAGCAGAGACTGCTGCTCCAAACAGAAGCTGGAAGATGCATTATTTGCTGAGGAAATCTGGATTTTTTTTTGATTTTTTTTTAGGCCACAGCAGCTCAACCATCAGCTGTGTTTGCTAGTTAAACTCCCCTCCGTCGGCCGTGCTGATTGGTCGATTTCAGCAGCAGGTTACTGAGTCCAGCTGCCTGTTTTTCCACCAGCAGACCCACAGCTCACCTTAAACATGTTCGTCTGTTTATGACCAACACAGAGTGCCCAGATTCCACCTGGATGAACACTTTCACTGTGACTCACGCTATCAGCTTTCATCTCTAACCATGTCTGTTAATAATAAGGACCATTTTTTTTCTGTATTTTTAGAAAGTACAGTGCAATAAAATTTGGGGCAGTTTTAGCACAGATACCAATAGAAGCAAGAGGAAGATGAGAAAATAGGCTGGAGGACGTGGAGATAATCGTGGGATTAGAGAGACTGCAGGAAGCTTGACTTTGCTGATCCAGAGCTGAGGAAGGCTCTGAGGTCACTTTAACTCTGAGTCAGTCATTGTGATAACCCACAGTCCCCATCAAAGATCAGGTCAGACACAGTGGTCTGCAGGAGGGTGGCTGAACAAAGCTGGAGGTTAGTTTGTTGAAGGCCAGGGGCAGACCTGCAATAGACCCCCTCCTCCTTTAGAGGAGACGCATTTATCCTGTTGAAATCCAAACTGTAAATGTGCTGTTCTCACACTGCAGAGACTAAACTGTTTGCTGTGTAATATTGAATTAAATAAATACATTAGATAATTCAATAATTTAAATACTTGGTTCTTAAAATCGTGCTTGTAGATTTATCAGTGAACCAAACGGTATCGATCAAAGTCCACGAAGTTATACAGCCTGATCTACAACATCAGCTGACTGAGACTGTTTACTGTCCGTATGTTTCCTAAAACACACATGTAAATAAAGTGGAACTGCAAAGAGACATAAAGACACAGACAGACTGCATCTCCTTCCGCTCATCGGGTTATCTAATTTCCAAAGTGAGAGACATCTGTGGAAAACTGGGACCATTTTCTGGCCCTGTGGTTAGATGTTTCAGGCTGAGGTTCAGGTTATTGAAGGGGACTCAGGCACGAATGGCATGAATGCAGTGAGCTCACGTTTGAAGCCTCATATGATTTCTTTCAGTAGTACAGTGAGAGGGGCATTCAGGCTGCAGCTTTTCCACAATCTCTGTCAATGATTACCGAACAAACCTTGACCTCTCTGCAGCGCTCTTCAAAACACGACTCGTCTCTGTTGTACAGAGCAGAAAACAGACCACAGGACCAGCAGCTCCTCCTCACATGCTGTTTGACCACGTCAGTGACAAAATCTTCACACTCTCATACTGTCAGGTCATAATTGCATTTAAAGCAGCATTATTTCCTGATTATAGATTTCAAAATTATTAAAAAAAAAACACTGTCCTGTGAAAAAGTATTTTTCCTCCTTCCTGATTTCTTAGTTTTTGGATATTTTTCAGGCTTACATGTTTCAGATAATCCAACAAATTTTAAATAATGATTTCATTTGTAAGGGGAAAAAATAGCAATCCAAAGCTACCTGACCCTGTGTGCGAAAGTAACTGCACCCTAACCATAATAACTGGTTGTCCCACCCTTGGCAGCAAGAACTGCAATAAAGCATTTTTGATAACTAACAGTGAGTTTTTTACATTGCTGTGGAGGAATTTCAGCTGTGTGTCAGGCAGGAATATGAACTTAACTGGAACACTCAGCTTTATTTGCTGGTCTCCTCAGAACATAAACTAAATATGTATTGCACCGGCTGTGAGCCAAGAAAACATAATCTCAGCAATCACTGGGAAAAAAACTGGCAATACAGAGAACAGACAGCAGGTGGGAAACCAATCGCCAATGATGCGACAAGGGAACACAGACAGTATGACGGGGGAACAGCGACAGGTGGGGAGCACAGCTGCAGGTAATAACAGACGAGACAAAGAAGTAAAACTAAATACAAAACACACGAGGCAAGGGGGCAAAGACACTGAAGGAAGTGGGATGACAAGGAGAGCAAAAGGAAGCAGGAATTATGTACAATAACTACAACAAAAAAACAGAACTTGTATAACAAACTAAGAATCAAAAGCATACGCAAACCGAGAAACACAACAGAAGAATTTCAATGAAAACAGAACCTAAAAGAACAAAACACAAACGCTGGGCAAAAGGCCCAGGACCATGACACCCTGGAGGGGTTTCCACCATGAGCTGCCCGTTTAAGGCCACACCATAAACTCTGACTTCAACTGAGCCAAGGGAGGCCTGCAGTTCTTTAGATGTTGTTCTGGATTCTTCTGTGAACTCCTGGATAAGTTGTTGATGGTAGCTGGCCACTTCTGGGAAGGTTCTCCACTGTTCCAGGTTTTCTCCATTTGTGGATAATGGCTCTCACTGTGGTTCTCTGGAGTTCAATCCTTTCCAGACTGATGGATGTCACCGACTTTGTTTCTGAGCTGTTTCTTTAGATTGTGGCTTGATGTGTTGTTCTTTGAGAAGAAGTCTAAACTTCTGTGACGATGGCTCAAATAATATTGTATGTGTTAATAAAACCTCTAAATGCTCTTATTTAAAAACCTGGTGCTGCTCAGTAACATTAATGGATTTTAAATGCTGATTTTTATGTCTCTTAATCACATGTTCTCTGGTTTTTGTTGTCTTCCAGTGAGCACCACTAATTTCCCTGATTTACATATTGCTGTCAATCACACCCAATGGATTCTAATCAGAAAGCAAGCGGGGACGGACTGGCGGGGACACAGAAGGAGGCAGCGCTTCGGGCGCTCATGCAGCAAACTGGATACCAACTGCGGCAGGTAGGAACACATTTCAAAATTCAGCCAAAACTGGACCTAATCTGTGGAGCGGGCAGAGCGTTGTTAAGCGATTCTGTTGGTGTTTCAGGAGAATGGTCAGCGGCGGTACGGTGGCCCTCCGCCTGGCTGGGATGGCCCCCCACCAGAGAGGGGCAGTGAGATCTTTGTGGGGAAGCTGCCGAGAGATCTGTTTGAAGATGAACTGGTCCCACTATGTGAGAAGGTGAGAGGACAACGGTCAAGGCGTCAGTCACTGTGGACTACTTGCTTCATCAGTTTGCATTTTCCCCTTTCTTTAGTTTGGAAAGATCTACGAGGTGAGGATGATGATGGACTTTAATGGGAACAACAGAGGTTACGCCTTTGTCACCTTCAGCAACAAACAGGAGGCCAGAGCAGCCATGAAGCAGCTCAACAACTATGAGATCAGGTCAGGGTCCCATCCTTGTTTTATCTTTATTTGCATTATAAAATTAAAATAGAACTGAGCTTTCAAGATCTTTTTTTTTTAATCACTTTCAAATAATTGCTTAAGAGTTATTATACTAGTAACCACTCACACCCACAAAAAAAAAGAAGAGAAAAAAATTACACAAGATCAGAGTCCTGTCTGCTTCTGTTTCTGTATTTGTAAGTGGTCTGTTGGAAAATCTACAAATCATCTAGAAACACCATGAAAAAAAATGTGCCAGTCAGCAGAGAGCTAACCACCCACTGCAGCCAGGTGGTGTCCAGTTTGAGCTCCAGTACGAACTGAATTTGTCTCTGACCTACAGGAATGGCCGCCTCCTCGGCGTTTGTGCCAGCGTTGATAACTGCCGTTTGTTTGTTGGTGGGATTCCCAAAACCAAGAAACGAGAGGAGATCCTGTCAGAAATGAGGAAGGTCACTGAAGGTGTGGTCGATGTCATCGTGTACCCCAGCGCTGCTGACAAATCCAAGAACCGAGGCTTTGCTTTCGTTGAATATGAGAGCCACCGAGCAGCTGCCATGGCCCGCCGAAAACTGCTGCCAGGTACAAACCAAACACTAACCCTAACATTCAGTTCGAACTCTCTGGCAGGCTTAGGAATTATCTGATATTTTTCAAATAAGAACTCCAACAGTAATAGTGTTTTCAAAGAATTTAATGAAAGAGTTTAATTTTTTCCACTGAAATTTGAAGCTTCCTTCACTCACACACAAAAACTAAAACTCATTAATTTTGTTCAGCTGGTTGTCACTGACAGCTTCCTGGTTGCTAGGAAATACTGAGCAGATATGGCTGGAGTGGCTTGGCTAAGTCGTAGCACCATCCCTTTACACCATCTGAGGGCTGCACCAGTAATCTTATAAAGAGATAAAATTAATATTGAGCACAACTGAGTTCGGCTTAGTGTTCTGGCCCCTTGGGGACATTAATTGTCCACCCTGCTTTACACCAACACATTTACCAACATAATAAAAAATGGCAAAGTCTTCTTATGGCTAACTGTAAGATTGCATTATGACTGGCCAATCACAGCACGTGCCAGAATAACCAATAGAAGAAGAGCCCGGATGGGCTTGATGATAAGATAGCTGTTATACCATGAGTAATGTGATCACAGTATCAGATGCAACCATAAACAAATCCAAACTTGTTGGTTTCAGCCTTTGTGTGACAGACAAATGGTTATAAGGCTAAACTATCAGATTCTCCTTGAGTGTAAAGCTGAAAGTCTCAAAGATAAGATAAAGAAACAATTTTATTACTTCTCAAAAGGAAGATCACAGAGTGTAATATCTGTTTAAGCAGGGAAAAGGCACCAACACTGTCCCAAAAAAATCTCATGGCCACTCTAAATGCCCTCCTGCTGAAGAGCATTTGCATCATTTTCATCTTTCATGGGTACTGACCCCGAGACACGAGGAGCATTATCAGCACACCCAGTGGACAATTACACTCTCTGGTTGAGTCTAAACGTTGGGTCTTCCTACACCCCTGTTTGCTACACCTCACCCAGGGTTGAAGTTGGATGGTGCTTCAGGGGCGGGGCTGGCAGCATCGTGATTGTCAGAATGTGTGTGTGTGTGTGTGTATGACTGGACCTGGGACTTGTTGTGAGTTTGCCCTGTGGAAGAGGGTTGGGGAGGACCGGGGTTACAACTCCCTTCCCACTAGTACCCCCCCCCCCCGGCGGTTGTGGTTTAGGGCAGCTTGGGCCTCTTTGGTAGAGGGGGGGGTTGCTCCCTCTTCCTTCTGCCGGGGTGGTCATGCACTCTGATACAGAAACTGTTTTGGTCTCTGTAGCAAATTTCTCCCTTCATAACAGCTGTATACCTATTTAGGCTTGTATGCCTATTAAGGCTTAAATTTTAGCCTCTTTGACTGACAGGTGGATGGCAGCACAGGCAGCTGTAGCCTCTAGCTGTCTGCTAGGCTTCACCTTAGCTAAATAGAATCCCTGAACTGGACCACTGGAGTGTGTTTTTGCTGTTGGAGCCTTTTGGAGGATTTATATTGCAATTATCTGACCAATAATATGGCTGCTGTTTGCTTCATTGGACTAACAAAACATCCAACAAGGCTGAGTTCCAGTTTCGCTGAATGAAATTTGAGGGTTTTGTTTGGATGATGAACAGCACTGATTAGCAGGTATATGTGTGTGTCATGCTCCCATACAGACTGCACCCAAAATGCTAGGGGGAGGGGGGGGCTTCAGATCTTTGGTTCACAAATGTGATGGCTGCATCATACAGCTGATATGGCAGTAGTAGTAATAGTAGTATAGTCACAGAGAATAGAGTCCCTCTCAGGCTTCTATCTAAACTTGTATCTATGTCTTCTCTCTTAGGCCGTATCCAGCTGTGGGGTCACCCCATCGCTGTGGACTGGGCGGAGCCTGAGGTGGAGGTCGATGAGGATACCATGGCAACAGTGAAGATTCTGTACGTGAGAAACCTGATGCTGCAGACCACAGAGGAGACCATAGAGAAGGAGTTCAACAGCCTTAAACCAGGTTCGATCACAGCACAACACAGTGCACCAAAGCTCTGATGACAGATTGTCATTGAATGCGTCATCACTTTACAGTCATTTTTTTAACTAAAGTGATGGTTTTGAATGATTTAAAGAGAAACTTGGAGTTTACCAATTTAAACACCACAGAAACCAGGCAGCACTCAAAAAAAACAAAACAAATATGATTTTAGAAACAAGCTTTTTGTGTTTTTGTACGGCAGGTGCAGTGGAGCGAGTGAAGAAGATCAGAGACTATGCCTTTGTCCATTTCAGTCAGAGAGAAGATGCCATCAATGCCATGAAAGCACTCAACGGGAAGGTCAGCAGCTCTAAAGCCTCCTCGTGTTTTCTATTTTCAGGAGTAAAATTCAGGTTTGATTACTTTCATGCTGTAATCAGTGGACACCTGCGTATTTCTCATAAGGAGAACATTTTTGACTGACTGTAAAACCACAAAGACAAAACAATGACTTCCAGCAAAAGGGCAAATTCTCCCTGCAGGTCGTGGATGGCTCTCCTATTGAGGTGACTCTGGCCAAGCCGGTGGACAAGGACAGCTATGTTCGTTACACCAGAGGGACGGGAGGGCGAGGAGGTTCTCTGCTACAGACCGACTACACCACCTACACCCTGGGACAGGTGAGTCTCATCAAAGAAAGGGATCTGACACAATGTTTGATCATCAATGTGATTAAGGGCGGATAGTTATATTTAATACAGTCGAGTTACTTTAGTGGAGCTATTGGACTCTATCAGGGCAGCTTTGTATGATCCGCAGTTCAAAATAATCCTCATTTTTTGGCTACTGAGCCTCAGTGCACCCCCTCACTTCATTCGCTGTTTGCTTACCGTATTCCCCTTTAAGACAACTTTCTTCTGATTGGTTACCACTTGCAAACAGGAGGTGGGTGTGGCTTCTAGGTTCCTGAGATGATCAAATAGGGATATCCCAACAGATCCATAAGTGGGAAAAACTGTAATAAACCAGTGTGTTTGGACAGACTGCACTTTGGGCTCACAGGGACACCTTCATATATACTGAGCTCTTCATTAAAAACTTCATGTTTACTTTGAACATCCACTGCAGGAATAAGGTGGATATGACAGGACCTCATGGTGGTGTTAGAAGAAAGCCATTATTTTTATTCTCTATCTTTAGTTTATTTTATTTAAAAAAAAATACAAAGCTTTCTCTTTTCTCCTCCAGATGTACGACCCCTCGGCGGCATACCTTGGCGCACCTGTGTTTTATGCCCCCCAGGCCTACACAGCCATACCAGCTCAGTTCCGCTTCCCATCGGCCAAAACTCATGTTGGAGGTCGAGGTCTGATCAGGACGCCATCTGTTAGAGGTAAGGATGCCATCAGATCCCACTTTAATCTGTGAAGACCCTGCAAGGGGAGCTCACATTCACAAACAGAATACAAAAACAGCTGAAGAATTACAAAAGCAAAATAGGAACCTTGAATGCTTGAAAATAAAAAGAGCAGGTAGGCCCTCTGTCAGTTAACCTGAACATTGCAGCTGCAATGAAACCTTTGAGCAGTCTAATGCAGGGCGAGGCAGTTAACCACAGAGTAACATTTCTTATAGTACTGATATTTTTTGCCACCTCCTCTTTCAGTAAAACAGATCTGATTCACAAGGAACCAATGGACAAAAAACAAACATTAAAATGGACGTAGGCTGTTGGTCTGAAAAACTGAGACCAGTGCAGAAGTGGCACTTGCATTATTTCTAATGGCCAACAGAGGGCAACTCTAAAAATTGATGGGAATCTACAGTAACCCTACTTCTTTAGCTGTGCAGGGCCTCCAGTACCATACCCCATGCTCACCGTGCCCAGTTTAAAATCAGTTAAATACTAAGACAGTAACAAACAAAGCCTAGAGTCATATGATCCTACGACCATCTTTTATATATAGTCTGAGAGCTGGAGAAAGGTTCATTTCTGAGGAGAAAACATTACAAATGAACAGAATCCACCTGAATATTCTCAGAGATTAAAGCCACAGATTTAAAGAACCTGCAAATTAACTTTATAAACTTTGAAGAATATATGTTTTTCTCTCTGTGAAGGCCACCTCCTGAGCTCCAAAATATAACCCACACTGGCTTTGATATACCGATAGTTTTTTCCTTCAGTGCTTTTTCTTCTGTGTGAGTCTGAGCTTGCTTTGCACCCATCAAAAGTTTATCTATGAATATTTTTCTGATTTTGGTTTGAACAGCTGCTGCTTGCTGATAAACTTGAACCTGCAAACTGTAGAATTTACAGATAAAAATAGATAGAAGCTACATGAGTTTCAGCGGGGATGTTTCTGCACGATCAAACAGACTTTTGATGGTGAACTGAATGTTTGTGAAGCCCCGGCCCTCAATGCTGACTGTCCAATCACAGATGTAGTCAGCACTCATGACTTTGGGAATGGCTGCTGTAAGGCAAACCCCTACAATAATACAGAGAAAACCCCAACAACCCCCTTCGAGCAAGCACTTGGTAACAGTGGGAAGAAAAAACTCCCACAATGGTCAGGGCGGGGCAGATATCTGCTCTCTCTTTCTAGTCCCTGTCAGTACTCAAGCTGCAGCATTTTGGATCAGCTGAAGGCTTTTCAGGGAGCTTCTAGGACAGCCTGATAATAATAAATTACAATCGTCCAGCCTAGATGGAATAAATGCATGAATTAGCTTTTCAGTATCACTCTGAGACAGAATGTTTCTAATTTTAGAAATATTGCACAAATGTAAGAAAGCAGTCTTACATTTTTGTTTAATATGTGCACTGAAGGATATATCCTTGTCAAAATGACAGTTTCCTCACAGTATTACTGGAGGCTAAGATAACGCCATCCAGAGTATCTGGTTAGACACTGTTTTTCTAAGATTTGTAGGATAAAGTACAACAACTTCAGTTCAGTTGAATTTAGAAGCAAGAAATTAGAGGTCATCCACACCTTTATGTCTTTTAGACATTTTAGCAATTTAACTAATTGATGTGTGTCTTTTGGCTTCATTGATAGATAAAGCTGAGTATCATTTACATAACATTGAAAACATATGCAATTCTTTCTAATAATATTGCCTAAGGGAAGCATGTATAGTGTTAATAAAATTATTCATAGCACAGAACCCTGTGGAACTCCATAATTAACCTTAGTGTGTGAAGAAGACTCCCCATTTACATGAACAAATTGGAGTCTATTAGATAAATAAGATTCAAACCACTGCAAAGCAGTACCTTTAATGCCTATGGCATGCTCTAATCTCTGTAATAAAATGTTATGGTCAACAGTATCAAAAGCTGCACTGAGGTCCAACAGGACAAACAGAGATGAGTCCACTATCAGAGGCTGTAAGAAGATCATTTGTAACCTTCACTAATGCCGTTTCTGTGCTGTGGTGAATTCTGAAACTTGACTGAAACTCTTCAAATAAACCGTTCCTCTGCAGATGATCAGTTAGCTGTTTTACAACTACTCTTTCAAGAATTTTGGAGAGAAAAGGAAGGTTGGAGATTGGCCTGTAATTGGTAATAGATTATTTCCACCAAAAAAGGCCTGCGGTATATAACCCATTAACAAAGATAGATCAATCACATTTAAGATCAAAACATTAATCAATGGTAGGACTTCTTTGAGCAGTCTTGTAGTTATGGGGTTTAATAGACACGTTTGAAGGAAGTAACTATTGAAGTTAACTCAGCAGTACTGAAAAGAGACACAAAGATACGTCTGTAAGATGGTTTTGAATACATTTTTTTCTCTAATGGTTAAAATTTTATTTGAAGAAATCCATGAAGGCATTACTAGTTAAAGTGAAAGGAATGCTCGGCTCTACAGAGCTCTGACTCTTTGTCAGCCTGGCTACAGTGCTGAAAACAAACCTGGTGTTGTTCTTATTTTCTTCAATCGTGATGAATAGTAAGATGCCCTAGTTTATGGAGGGCTTTTTTTTTAAAAAAAAAATAGAGCAACAAACTCTTTTTCCAAGCTAAATGAAGATCTTCTAAATTAGTGAGACTCCATTTCCTCTCCAACATATCTGCTTTAGGCTGTGCATTTCTGAGTTATATCACGGAGTCAGGCACTAATGATTTGAGGCTTTCCTTTTCTGAAGAAGTATCCAGAGTCGTGCACATTGAGGATGTAAAACTATTGACAAGATAATCGACCTCACTGGGAGCAGAATTTAGTTATCTACCCTGCACTGTGTTGGCACATGGCACTGAAGAGGATAATAATGGAGGAATTACATCTTTGAACTTAGTTGCAGCACTTTCAGAAAGACTTCTTCTATAATAAAACTTATTACCCATTGCTGTGTAATCCATTAAAGTAAATGTGAATGTTACCAAGAAATGATCAAAGAGGAGGGGGGTTCAAACTCTGAAAATACAGAACAACAAATAAAACTGTTTATTACGTTTTCCAGTAGAGTGGACAAGGCTAACGGTCAGGCTTTCAAATTAATTAAAAATGAATTTCAAAGGTAAGCCTGCTGCTGTATTATGTGAGCCCGGCACAGTGGCAGCTCGAGGTGGGGCTTTGGAAACCATCATTTCACCAGCGTCATGATTTTCTTACGTTACTCTGAAAGAGCAGCTAAAGCATCTCTGACTATCTCATCTCATCTGAACCAGAATCACAAAAATGTGAAGAATGTAATGATGTCTGAATGTTTCTGGAGCAGGAATCAAAAAAGATCCACCAATCACACGTGAAGCTGTCATTCAATTCAGGCTAAAATGAATTTAAATATCTGAAACTGAATCATGCAGTTGATGATAATCATCAGTGAGCTGAAGAACAAAGGGCAGGTGTACTGATACCGTGGTCACCACTGTACCTGTTCACTCTGATCTGATAATTGTCTTCTTCCGGCTGATTTCCGGTGATTTGATTGATTTCACTGCCTTTCCGGTTTCCTGTAGAAATTTACATGACTGTGCCTGTAGGGGCTGCGGGGGTGCGGGGTCTGGGTGGGCGGGGATACCTGGCCTACGCTGCTGGTGGCGGAGCTGTGGGAAGAGGTAGTGGTGGAGGTGCCACCTCCTATGGCCTGAAGGCAGACAAGCAGTCAGAGGAGAAGCTGTACGACCTGCTGCCGGGAATGGAACTGACACCGATGACCCCGAACCTGAAGGCCACCGCCATCAAACCTGCACCACAGGTAAGAGGAAACACCTGACTTGGAATCATTTGACTGCTAATTGTTAATGTTGCACACAATTTCTACTAGTGAAACACTCTTTAGAAACCTCCATAAAAGATTAAAGTCTGGTACTTGTTCACATCTAATTCGATTCAACTGCATATAGCGTCAAATCACAACACCAGTCGCCTCAAAGCACTTTACATTGTAAAGTAAAGACCCTACAGTAACAATAAAAGAAACCATAACTATCAGATGACCCCCACTTGATGACAGTGGGATGGAAAAACTGTCTTTTAACAGGAAGAACCCTCCGGCAAAACTGGGCTCAGAGAGGGGGCAGTCATCTGCTGCGATCGGTTGGGGATGGAGACAGGACAAAAGACAGACTGTAGATGAGAGCCACTGGTGTTAGGAGACACTGTGGCAGAATCAACATAGCAAAGCCTGGGGTCTTACACTGGTCCTGGTCACACTGAATGTGGTTCAAAAGACAAGTGTGGCCTCACCTCGGCCAAGGTTATCCAGGCCTTAGCCCAAGGGGCACAGTAAAAATGAGCCACAAGAGATAACAGCCAGATCAGCTTAGGCTCAGGTGGTGACTTCCAGTTCAAACTGCTGTGGTTTACAGCTGAGTGTAAACCAGCTGGATGAGAATTAATGCCTCCAAGTCTGAGGCCACGGAGTGCCCACACAAGGTTGGGAATGAGTTGCTGCCCTAGAATATGAGAAGATCACTCACACATACTCGAGCTCAGACTACTCGGATGGTCTGTCGGTACAATTAACAGCACAGCATTTAGTCGTGTTATTAGTCAGAAAATTGCATGAAGGGGAAAAAAC
>VUQJ01009787.1:54628-69778 GCA_015108635.1 Andinoacara biseriatus
AAGGGGAAAAAACCTTTTTTGCTTCATTCAGTCACATAAACGGCTGCTGATTTGATCTAGAGCACTGAACATGGACCACATGATGCCAGGTCTTCATGGTGCTGCAGTAAATGTCATACATACTGAGAATCTCTGTAGACAACTCAATACACCAACGGGGGGGGGGGCTCCACCTTGTGGCGATATTCTCATTTACATTTCACAAAATGCAACAGTGGTTTGCACGGTTCCATCACAGCAAGAAGGTCCTGGGTTTGAAAACATTATGTTGTCGGGGCCTTTCTGTGTGCAGTTTGCATTTTGTCTCCGGGTACTCCAGCTTCAACCGACAGTCATAAAATTATACAAAAGGGCATCAGCAAAGAGCTCATGTATTCTTCTGCAGGAAACACTGAACCCAGATCCCTCTTGTTCTGAAGATACAGGATTAAAGATGTCAGGATGTATTAAATGGTTTTCATGTAACTGAAATGAACATTAATAATAATATTTAATAATGTTTGGTTTTTTTGTATTTGGCCAAACACAAACTCTCCTTATACTTTTTACTGCTTTGAAACATATATGCAGAGATGTCTGTCTGTCTGTCAGGTTCTGGAGGAGCTCTGTCAGAAGAATAACTGGGGTCAGCCCGTCTATCAGCTCCACTCAGCCATCGGCCCAGACCAGAGACAACTCTTTCTCTACAAGATCACCATACCAGCTCTGGCTACTCAGTACCCCAATGTGTAAGCAGTGTTACTGCACCTTTCACCAGTCTGTTTATCTGCCTGCTGTTTAACAGGACCCAACACTTATCATTCACCTGTTCATGTGTCTCTCTATAGCCATCCCTTTACCCCTGCTAAGCTGTGTGGAGGCATAGAAGAGGCTAAAATCCATGCAGCCGAACACACCCTGCAAACACTCGGCCTGCAGACGGAGGGCGCCACCGATGCCAGCTGTGCTACTGCAGCTGCTGTGGCAGCAGTAGCCTTCCCAGGTATGTGAAGGTCCGTACCCAAAGCCAACTAACGCTTCACTCAACTAACTCCTAACAGACTCTCACCTGATGCTCACACTGTTACCTGAAACCCCCAAACACCGCAGACTGTATATAAAAGAAGGACGTAGCTTCAAAGTCTGAAAAATGGAACCATTGCTGATGACCAGCAGGGGGTGTCTGCTGTTTGATTGTACAAGTCTAAATGAGCATACTGCTCACCTGATGTCTGAGCTCAGGAGAGGATTTAGGGTGGGGCTATGTGAGTGAGTCACTCCCACATGAGTGTGTAATGTCCCTCAAACCCTGAGGCTCCACTCCAGGATGGCAACAGCCAAAACAGCTCCAGGCCTTTAAAACTCCACTAAACAGTATGTGACATCATGGTGGCTACGCCCATCTTTTATAGACAGTATAAAAATACCAATGCTACAAGGTTTAGATTAGAAAAAAAAAAGTTTAAGTTGTAATGAATTCAAGTTTTGTACTACAGCTCTGCAACAGGTTGTGTGTTTGTGTCTCCCTGCAGGCTACACGCTAGCGAGTCCAACGTCTGCGGCGGTCGCCTCCCAGCTGAAGCAAGCGGTGTCTCTGGGTCAGGACCTCACCGCCTACACCACCTACGAGGGCTACCCTGCCTTTGCTGTGGCAGCTCGCCACACTGATGGATACGGTGTTTTCTAGAGCAGCGGTTTCAGAACAGGAAGAACACTCACAGGATGCTTTGATGCATTTTTTTTTTAACTTCCTGTTGTATGTGAAAGTATAAAGTGAGATTTGATTGGCTCATTATAGATACCACTGCTTAGTTAAAAGGAAATCGTGTGAAAGCACCTTCATGCTGCTGGTTTTACAGGGAGATAAAACCACTGTGGTCAGATTTACAAAGTGACGAGTCCAAAATCTCCAGCACTCGGAGGTTTGAGTCTTGTCACAGGAAGTTGCTGCTGGAAAACATCTCGCACTCATCAGTCGCACGGAAACAAACTCCTCACCCATGACCCCGTTTTTCTTTCTCCATGCATCGCTCTCTGCTCTCCAGCCTTTATTTAAATCATGTTTGAATCATGTACACGGATTTTTTCACAGTTTAGAGATTGATTAGGCAGCCCATGATTGGCTGTGATTGATCAGTTTGAATTAATATTTGATTCAGTTTTCTTATAGCGTGTTTACAATAGTCAAATGTGACTCAGTAATTTTATCCTGGGATTTGTGGTTCTTTGGGATGTTGTACACCATCAGCTCTATGGTTTGGGTTCACTTGGTTTTTTATTGAAACTTTTTGTGTTTTAAGAGAACAGATAAAACATGATCTAAGAGTCAGTCTGCTGTTTGAAAGATGGACAAATGTTGTATGTAGAGGACTCGAGATGAACGTTGTGTCATCCTAAAAATCGGAGACCAATCTTTTAAATTCTTTTTTCATTTTTTTCCCCAGCCAGCATTTAAAAAAAAAGCTTTTGTATGATTACATGTATCTGCTTTGAGATACAAGGACAAAGTAATACTGATATTTGGATGAAATCAACTCGACGTTTGAACAAAACCTCAACAAAAACACCTTCAACAGACAAGTTTCCACCCGAGGCACAGGCACAAATTTTATTAGATATCAGAGAAAATCACTAAAAGAAAATTGAACACCTTCATTTCTGGTGTCAGGCTGTAACACTTTTTCTTCTGCTGCAGGTTCTTCTTAGTGACAACATGTAGCAACACTTTATTTACACTATTTATGGATGGTAGTAGCATAGCAGCACAGCAGTATGTATGTACTGGAAACTGCATCAATGTGTTGTTTAAACAGTGAAATAGATTTTGTGTTTGTATTGTTCATTTTTTTTGACATTCCAAAAGCACACAAAGGAAAACGGCACACGGCTCTTATTCCCTGCAGCTGACAGCGAGCAGGCTCTGTGATCACATAACTATAACGAGAAGAAGACGTGATTAAAAAAGCTCAGACTGTGGAAATGAGCAGAAACAGTGATGACATTTAACATCATTAATGCGTTATTATTGGTAAAAAATGGGTTCAGCTCATTCTCCTGTCTTCATTGGACGTTGAAGTCACATGATTTCTGAACATCATCATTCTTTCACTCTTTTATTTTAAGGTGAGAATTGTTCCATCTGTGGAAAAAGAAGTTGCGTTCGTATTAAGTGAGCCATAAAAACATCTGGATGGAGACTCAGCTGATGCTGTGATGTTCTTCTTTTCTCTGTTTCATTATTTTCACATTATGTGTTTTAACCTTTCCTTTCCTTCATTCATGACGGCCGCAGCAAAGTTTCAGCTTAAATCTTCTGTCCACTAAAGTGATGCCTTTGTACAATGGTTAAGCTTAGGCAAACATCTCATTAACTAGAGTTACTAATGCTGTTTTATTCCTTTTAACTGTTGCTACTAATAAAACACAGGATTTTGTAGGTTTAATGGGAAAAATCATGCTAATAAAATATACATTAAATTAGTTTCTAGATTGAAATGCTACTACTGTTTGATTTGAAAGTGGTGATTGACATTTGAACTGTTAGGATACTGTGATGTAGTTTTCTTCCTATGGTCGTGAATGCTGAGTGAAAAGCAGCAGAATCGTCCCATTTCATGTTCACTTCTTATATTTTTACAATGTTTCAGGAGAGTTTGAAAATGGATGACACGTGCTGCCATCTGAGCTGTGAACATGCTGAAGCAGAGACAGTATTAAAGTGTGTGAAACACTTAAAACCTATTTTTATACCAGGAGAAAGAATGAATATCCAGACACTGTTTGTATAGACGTATTTTACAGTCATTTTGCTGCGATAATTGACTCAGAAACTGAAATATGGGAAACTGAATCAGTGCTTATCTGTCGAGCTAATTATGGCTATTCTGGAGGTTTTTCACATCATGAAAAGGAAACTGCTTTGATAAACTGTTAATTTTTAATGATCCATAATCATCTAAAAATAAAGAAAATGAGATCTGAATAAACAGCAGCTCCACCGTGTGTTATTCTGCAGTTGAATTACTGGAAAGCTCAATGATGAATGTAGAAAATGAGACAGATGGAGGACAGTCAGTAAATCAGGAAGTGCAGAAGATTAGTAAGGAGGAGATGAGGCCAGCTATGAAGAGGATGAAGAGTGGAAAGGTGGTTGTTCCAGATGACATACCTACATACATGGAGGTATTGAGATGAATGATACTTTCTTGATCTCACAATGGGTAAATTAAAATTAACAGACGGTTGGCAGAGAGTGAGAGGATGTCTGACAAATCGAGAAAAAGTCTACTGGTTCTGATTTTCAAGAATAAGGGTGATGTGCAGAGTACTAACTACAGAGGGATAAAGCTGATGAGCCACAACATGAAGATCTGGTAAAGAATTGTTGGAGCTAGGTTAAGAAGAAAGGTGACGATCAGCGACCTTCATGCAGATAAAGAGCACCACAGACATGATGTTTGCTTCGAGACTGTTGATGGAGAAGTATAGAGAAGGTCAGAAGGAGCTTCATTGTGTCTTTGTGGATCCAGCGAAAGCAGATGATAGGGTGCTGAGAGAGGAACTGCAGTACTGCATGAGGAAGTCAGGAGTAGCAGAGAAGTATGTGAGGGGGGGTGCAGGACATGTATGAGGGCAGAGAGACAGTGGTGAGGAGTATGCTAAGAGTGACAGATGGATTGAAGGTGGGGGTGGGATTTCATCAGAGATCTGCTCTCAGTCCCTTCTTGTTTGCAGTGGTGATGGACAAGCTGACAAATGAGGTCAGACAGGAGTCTCTGTGGAATATAGTTTGCAGACAACACTGATCTGTAGTTGGAGCAGGGAGCAGGTGGAAACGAGCCTGGAGAGGTGGAGGTGTGCTCTAGAGAGAAGAGGAATGAAAGGCAGTAGATGTAAGACAAAATCTATGTGTGTGAATGAGAGGAAGCCAGGTGGACAGATAAACATCCAAGGAGCAGAGGTAGTGAATGTGGATAGGTTTAAATACCTGGGGTCAACCACACAGAGCAGGCTGAGATGGCTTGGACATGTGCAGAGGAGCAATAGTGGGTATATTAGACAAAGTATATTGAAGATGGAGCTGCTAGGCAGGAGAACAAAGGGAAGACTTCAGAGGAGATTCATGGATGCATTAAAGGAGGATATGCAGAGGCGTGGTGTGACAGAGGAGGATGCTGTGATAGGGTGAGATGGAGGCAGATGATCTGCTGTGGAGACCCCTAAAGGGAGCAACCAAAAGAAGAATAACAATTATTGCAAAGCACAAAGCCATCTTCACCTGTATGTTATGCAGCTTTATAATATATTTTTCTATCAATTCCAGTATATATGTTTTCTATTACATAAACAATAATAGCAGAAATACATTCATTTTGTTCTTGTACATGTAATGTAATGGGACACTGCTATTTATGCAACGTGTAATGTTGTTGTACCAAAAAACCTTTTAGGTATGACAAAAAAAATCAGTAAGTTATAGTAAACAGTAAGTCCTTCTTTTCTTACAAATCGTGTTAAATGTTAACATTAAAATTGTGAGGTATTCAGGTACATAAATTAATGTTTACTACAGTATATGCCATTGTAGTGGTCTGTTAGGTTAATAAGGTACTATGAGGTGCAGTGCATCATGGGAACCCCCAGCAGCCTAGGCCTATTGCAGCATAACTAAGGGAGGGTTCAGGGTCGCCTGATCCAGCCCTAACTATAAACTTGATGAAAAAGAAAAGTTTCAAGCCTAATTAACAGATTAATTTAACAGCCTAAACAGGGAGCCAATGAAGATAAGCCAATATGGGAGAAATATGCTCTTTCTTTCTAGTTCCTGTTACAACTCTTGCAGCAGTATTTTGGATCAGCTGAAGGCTTTTCAGGGAGCTTTTAGGACAGCTTGATAATAATAATAATGAATTACAACAATCCAGCCTAGAAGTAATAAATTAAATAGCATTTCAGTATCACTCTGAGACAGGATGTTTCTAATTTTAGAAATATTGCACAGATGCAAGAAAACAGTCCTACATATTTGTTTAATATGTGAATTGAAGGACATATCCTGGTCAAAAATATAAAATAAAATAAAAATAAGTAAACAGGAAAAAAGTCTGGAAATCCGGAAAGTCAGAAAACCTGTGAGATTTTCAGTTTCTTGTGATATTTTTATTTTGCATGGCTTTTAAGAAAATTAATCAGTAGTATCCATGATATAAGTATCATTAGCAACTGATAAGCATTTTTAGGTACTGAGAATTACACCATGAATTTCAAAGAATTACCTGGTAAATGCTATAACATTACACCATATTTGTCATGATGTATTATTAAGCATTTTAAGTTTATCAAGTTTATATATTACGTATATTAAGTTTTTTAAGTATGTTTTGTAAATGTCTGCGAGAACGCTGACCAAAGGTGCTCAATTTCACTGTTCCATCAACTGCAGCAAAGCAGCAAGACTTCCACTGACCCCAGGACGGAAGTACAGATTCCATCAACATAGAGGGGAGCATCAATGCTGTGAGTCACTGGGTCAGCAAGTGTGAACATTGATAAGTAGAGTGCAGTCTGATAATGAATGTAGAGAAATAAGGGTCAGTGGAACCGAATGAATGTTTGTTGATTTCAGAAATGTTTGTGAAAGATGATTAAAATCCTGTAGCTAGCCAGGCTCCTGTAGTCGGTGTGGACTAAGGCAGCTTAGCCACCATTAGCTCTGACCCGAATGAGCTCTGGTGTGTGTCGGATTGTGCAGATTAAAAACATGATGTCATTTACATAAGATCAGTTCATAAATGCATATGTGTGCAGTTATTGTTAAGAATTATTAGTTAATGCGATTTCTAAATTGACAGTGCAATGTGCAGCCAGTAAGTTCAGAAGGCACAACTACATTCCTCAAGATGCACTTCATATCCCAGAATGCACTACGTCATACGTTGTTGCTATGTAAGACTTGTTGGCAAGACAGATTAGATGCAACAAAGGCGATACATTTTTATGGAACATTATCTCCGTAGTCTCTCTGCATCCCACTACACCGTGTGCCTGTGCCAATAAGCTCCATCACTTGATGGTGACCAGGAGATGGATTTTGTTACGGATGAGGCAGCAAACATCACAGCTGGCCCACTGGTACTGTCAATGTTTTTGAGCCTACCCCCCACCAAAATAGAAAAGTTTTGGTTAATTTAATGTATTCTTTTAACTTGTTGTGAGAGTATTTTATTAATGGCACATGCAGTAAAGGATCCCTCTGCTAAAAACTCACTCGTACCTATGAACACTGCCTCTGTAAATCCTGTACACTTTAAACATTCTAGGCACTTCAAATGAACAAATAAAATATAACAAATTAAACGAAATGAAAAATGTACTGTTGGGCTTACAAACACACATTTAATCTTTCACAACAAACTCTGTAGGTGTACAGTTCCTCTCATGGGTGACCTTTCATATGTCTCTTCAGATTTCCCTGTCGCGTGAATCTTTCCCCACAAACACCACAGCAAAATGGTTTCTCTCCTGTGTGGACCACAGTGTGCCTTTTAAGTGTAGTCTGCTCTCTAAATTTTTTCCCACACACACTACAGCCATATGGTTTCTCTCCGGTGTGAACATTCATGTGTCTTTTCAAGGTATTTTGCTGTCTGAATCTTTTCCCACAGACATCACAACTAAAAGGTTTCTCTCCCGTGTGAACTCTGATGTGTCTCTTCAGAACGCCCTGCTCTGCAAATCTTTCCCCACACACTGTACAACCAAAGGGTCTCTCTCCAGTGTGGACTCTGGTGTGTCGTTTCAGAGCTCCCTGTTCTGTAAACCTTTCCCCACAGACGGTACAACCAAACGGTCTCTCTCCCGTATGCACTCTCATGTGTCTCTTAAGATGCGTTTTGCAGCGAAATGTTTTCCCACAGTCGTCACAGCCAAACTGTTTTTCTCCCGTGTGCACTCTCATGTGTCTTTTAAAACTGTACTGAAGAGTAAATCTTTTACCACAGGCGTCACATCCATATGGTTTCTCCCCTGTGTGGCCTCTCATGTGGGACTTAAAGAGCGTCTTACGGCTAAACGTCTTACCACAAATACCACAGCCAAATGGTTTCTCTCCCATATGAATTTTCATCTGTGAATCTACATTTTGCTCCAAGCACAAACTGGTCTCACCAATCAAAAAGGTGGAAGATGTTTTTTCTGGTTGAACTGTACCCTGTGTTCGATGAAAATCCTCCTTTTCCAGAGTATTTGCACTTAACTCAGGCATCCCCGTCTCCTTCCAACCACTGTCACTGTCTTCAGTTGAGGGTCCAGAAACTGAGAAAGGTTCCTGCCAATCACCATCATCAAAACTGGCTTCAGTCTCACAATCATCTGAAGCCTTTTCAGCAGTATTTGGGTGTATATGATGGTTAGGATCCAGGTTCCTGGCTGGTTCTGGACCTCCACTGTCCTCTTCATCAGTTTCTGTTTTCATTAATTTACATGAGCTGCTGGATGAAGGCTCTTCCTGTATGCTGCCTTCAGTTTGGCTTTGAGGATAGTCTTCATCATCTTCACTCTTCACCTGAACAGCGATGAATGGGAATCTGATGATCTCCTGCTCTTCGTTGTCATTAGTCCAGACCTCCTCCTGCTCCTCCTTTATGTGGAGATGATCAGGATCCAGACTCTGGCTCCAGAGAACCTCTTCTTTAATCACCACCACCTGTTGGACATCTGCAGGTAACACTGAAACACACAACAACAAAAAAAAAACTGAGTTTATATGCTGCAGCAGCACGGAAGCATGGCTTTTCCACAGGAAACTGAACTTTGCTTTAATAGTTTAAATGTTATACACTGAAAACCATCATTCCAAACTCTATTGCTTCATTTCTAGTGATTTGGGGTCATGCTGACGTCATCAGTGTAAAACACACGTTAGTTTCACATTCATGCTGGGAAATTCATGTTCGTGTAGATGTAGATGTGTGCTGTCCAGGACTTGA
The DNA here is from genome assembly GCA_015108635.1 of Andinoacara biseriatus. Classification (NCBI taxonomy): domain Eukaryota; kingdom Metazoa; phylum Chordata; class Actinopteri; order Cichliformes; family Cichlidae; genus Andinoacara; species Andinoacara biseriatus. The sequence continues at coordinate 63,595 of VUQJ01009787.1, forward strand.
ACAAAGGCAAAGTTGGGCCAAATAAAACAGAGTCGCACTTTCAGCTCGACTAAACTGTTGACAACATTCACTTCTTTGAAGCACTTGTTGGATTTGCTGCCATCACTTGCTCAGACACACTGTGGCACTCTTGTGGGAGGGGCCAGTTGTGAGAGATGCTTTAATGATAACAGGTGCAACAAAAAACTGTTTTTTTTTTTGCCACTATAAACAGAGATTAATTAAATTTTACTGCACAAACTTGACCTATGACCCAGACAACAGGAAGACAGTTGACAGTCACTGCTGTTGTTTTGAAGAATTATCTCAATGAGCTGGAATCTCCGCTTGTACAGAATCATCATGCAACTCTGATAAAAAAAAAGCCTTTACCAGAAAAAGGTTTAAGGAACTTCCACCATGTTTGCTGTGAAGAGGATTTTCTAAGGAAGAGCAGTAAATAGGAAAAGCGTGTCTTTATCAGGGATGAGTTCAGGTGCAAGTTTCTTTTTTTGGTGAATTAACACTGCATTGGCTATTAACTTAATAAAGGAAGCGTAACAGCCAATTAGCTGCCAGAGGCCCTGAGGAAGAGCTCTCTCATTCATCACATTCTGTTTTCAAGGCTGAAACCATCAAGAATGAGTTTTCAGTTTCAGTGTTCTGTGCTTCACTTTGATATTTGTTCTAATTTTCTGCTGATGCTTCCTCACAGAAGCTGAGTTTTGCTGCACCTTTGAGCCCTCCTGTTCCTCCAGTCAGAGCTACTGATCACGTTTTCCCAGTAACCTTACTTTTCCTCCAAGCAAATGAAAACTAAACTACAAACTAATATGTGGCATGTGAAAAGCCTTTAACTGAAAGAAAACAGGCTGAAACTGTGCCTTCACAAACCAAACGAAATCAAATATCTTCATTTTTGGTTGTGTTCATCTGTCTGAGGGTGTGGGGCTGAAGCTAGGGATGTTGACGTGACGGTTAAATAGCCTTCAGATTGTTATAACTAAACTTCTACTAAAAAAAACCTAAACAGAAAAGAGACTAATGCAGTGGATACAAACTAAAACCCGAAACAAATAACAATACAAAATAAACAGAAAATAAAAGCTGATAACGCTTCATCTATGACAAACTGACTCTGACTCTCTTGTGGCATGGAAGAACTGAATGAAACAGATAAGCCAGCTCGGATCGCTTGTCTTAAACACTGATCTGTCCTAACGTCAGGTGCTGCTCACCATCCTCACAGCAGCCACTGCACCTCAGCTGACAACACACAGCTGCTATTGCTGATCGCTTATTCCCATAATCAAATATTAATTATTACATTTCCCAGTTATCCAAAATGTCAGCTCGCTGCTCTCATTACTTTTCTAAAATGAATGTATGGATGAAGGTCAGGCTGTTCGCAGATGTTTGTCTGGCATCATTTTTTTAATGGGTCATTTTCAAATTTATATGACCAGAAACCTGCTGCTTGTGTCACACCTGAGGAGCACCATCCTGCATGCCCTCAGCTGGTTTGGCCTGTCTGTGGTTTCTACAGACCTCCAAACCTGCCACCACAGATCATGCGTCCTTCAAGTGTGCCTCAGCTGGTCAAGCTGAGCTCCAGGTTCACAGAGCCACAGGACCAGATATTTACCCTCAAACACCTTAAGTATTAATTTAACAAATTTACAGCTATGAAGGATGAGACTTCTTTCATTTATTTTGAATCACTTTCCATGCATACTGCTGGGCTGTAATAACACGTTTTAATAAAGAACTACACTGCGCCGTGTGCGCTCCTTAAATCGTCCGGGTGCTAAAAACAAAAGTTCCGCCTCCTTCTGTCCGTCAGCACAGTCCTGGACTGGTTTAGCAGACGCAGATCCTGAAGGACGGATCCTGAAGGATGGACCTGATCCTGACCCTGACCATGATCCTGACCCTGAGGGGCGGACTGAGGAGCCTGGAACCCCCTCCTCCCTTCAGTCAGCAGCCCTGCGCTGAGCTAACAGCAGCTAGCAGTTAGCCGCCCCAGTAAGTCCTTTTTTCTTACCAGAAGGTCGCTTTGTGGCGTCCTCCCGCTGCTGCAGGACTCCGACGGCTCGAACCTTCGGTCCTCCGTCCATGCACGCGTTCTGAGAGCCGCGCCGTCTCACGTAAATCGCTCCGTTCATGGTGTCCAGTCTCCTTCTCTCCTGTGAGACGCACCGCGCCTGCGCAGAAACGCAGGCATCCCACCGCCGCCCAAGTCCAGAGACCGTCCTGATGTTTGTTTGGATCAGCCGGAGGGACGTTTGGACATGGCGGACATCAGCGGGAAGTACGAGCCGCACACCTGACCTATTCAGGTCAAATGACCCTCAGACCATAGAAACGCAGACAGATACACACCACTCACACACAATCCTTTTGTTTAATAAAATCTTGCAAATAAATTGGTCCTTTGGGAATTATGTAAAAATTTTAAGTGATAAAATGAAACCATTCTAAAAGGTTCTGTTGAATGAAGTTCTAGAGGTCTGTGAGCAATTAGTGAAAGTACCCTCAGCCTGTGTAAGGACATCCTCGCTGTCAGAAACAGACTAATTTTACACTGTTGGATCATTTTAAATGTGATCTTTAAAGGTTAAATTTAAATTGAATCTGCATAAATCTGCACATTGAGTGCACATGTTAAAAAGTGATGAATTGAATTCCACATACGTATTTGCAAAGTAAATGACACTAATGATCCTCATGCTGAGTGTGTTGCTGGACCGTTCAAATAACATTTCTCATTTAAGATCATAAACATTAAAGTGGATCATCAATAGTGCTTGGGACTTCAGCCTGGCATTAATAACCACAGTGACTTAAAGAATTTATTGAAAAACCAGCTGGATCAGGTTTGAGATGCTCCCTGGACCTGATTATCTGATGAGCATTCTGGGCACAAGCCCAGAGGCACATGCACAGCAGGGAGTACATCCAAGAGGCAAAAAATAATAAATAAATTAGCTGAATTTTATTCTCTTAAACGTTGCATCTCAAAACCACATATTATCACAACATGTATATATATATTTTAATTATCGTCTCATGGGTGGGATGAGGTAGTTTGCATTCACCTGCCCTCCTGCTATATTAATGTCATAATAAAATATTATTATTACATGAGAGTACAAACTTTATTTCAACATAAATTCTAATTCTAATGAATGCACCCAGCTTGAGCACTGTTATGTAGAGACTTTAAATGTCCAGTTTATCAGATGTCACTGAGCAGTCCTTAACTTTTAACCTCTCTTCTTCCTCTCCTGTCCTGTTTCTTACATCTTTCTCCATCTCTGACTGAAATTCTCTCTCATTTTTTTCTCTCCCTGGAAATACAGCAGCTGTTCTTTTAGCTAGCAGACACACTCTGCACTAGGTCAAGCCCACTTTAACCCCTGAGTACAGCCCAATAAATGATACATAAATTATAATTTTTTAAAACTCTTTTATCTCTTTGTATGCAATAAACCCCAGGGATTGATACGCCAGTAAGATTTTCACTTAATCTGTTATTGTTCCTCCATTTAGGCTCAGATCGTTTTGATGTTTGAAGGTGCAGTGACCAGAAATAAAATCTTCCCTCAGATGAATTAAACCTAAAGTAACTAGTCAGTTTCAAAAATGTAAGAAGTAGAAAGTACAGATATTTGTGTAAATATTTAGAGAGTAAAAGTAAAAAGTTGTCAGAAAAATAAATACTCAATTAAAGTACACATTCCTGAAAAATCTACTTGAGTACAGTAACAAAGCTTTTTTTTCAACAACAATGACAAAAATGTGTTAATTTCTTTTCTGTACGTGGGTACAAGAGTCTTTCCTGGGGAAAGCTCTCTGAGCGTTACCTGGAGGTGAAGCAGTCCAACAATCAGGGAGACCGACTGTTGGACAGAGACAGGAAAGAAGTTTGAGTGTGTGTGTGTGTGTGTGTGTGTGTGTGTGTGTGTGTGTGTGTGTGTGTGTGTGTGTGTGTGTGTGTGTGTGTGTGTGTGTGTTCAAGAAAATTAGAATGTGCAGTAAGTGCACAATTTTGCAATTTGTGCACACTGGTGAGCATTTATGTGGTTTCACCTCACTGCTACTGTGTTGCATGTGTTTATGCGTGCATGTGTGCTTTTGCAGCATGTGTGAGGGCCTCTCCTGGTGACTGCCTAGGGCAATAGCACAGGATGTAATCCCGTGTATGCCTCCAGTCTCTTAGCTGCCTGCGTAGATGTGGAGGAACGTTTTAGCCCCTGCAGTGTGCCGTAGGGCAAAAGTGCTCACCCTCCCATACTGCTAACAGACAGCAGCTGGCTGTTGCAGTACCGACACAGTTTCTTCTTCGCTTTCTTTCTCTATTTCTGTCTGTGTGGCACAGTTCGATTTGCAGCAATGAGAGATGGCTTAAGGAGGGAAAAATTGACTTTTGACAGCCATTATATTAAAGTATGCACACTTTCACAAATTTGTATCAGTATCCGGAGGTGAAGAGCACTCTGAAAATCAAATCATCTACTTAATGTATAGCCTTATCTTGATTGGCATATGGTTGTGCAAAAGCTGAGAAATACAGTGGGTAAAACATACTGATAAGAGAAGCCAAATGTCACGCAGACGTCCTTAGTGCTCAATCCAGGCCCCGCGAATGACAAATGAGTTCAGCCTGAAATTAAATGCTTTGTTCGGTACGTGCATAAAAATATATCACTTAAAATAATCAGCGAGGGAAATCGTCCAAAGTTCTGTTGCATTCTTAACAAAGAAGAAATAGATTTTCTACACGCATTTGCCTGCTGAGCACTGGTGCGTCTCCAACTTTTGGAGGTAACAAACAGAAGTTCGAGCTCTAAATGTTAGAAGATGGACACACAATTCAGAGAAGCTAGCCTTGATCTCTGACATATATTGTTATTCCTAAATAATGTGATATAACAAATACTTAAGTGCTCGGTCTGGTAAACATGTTCTGGTTTGAAATGTGTTACAGACCAAATCTAAAGTTTCTGCGTCATTATCCATAACTAAGCGGTTTTAGTATCATCATGGTTTGACCTCCTGTGGTGTTTGTCGAGGGTTCTGATGACGTTCTTGAGGAAGGGTGGAGGAGTGACAGGTGGTCCTCATGATAACTATCCATCTATCACCTTACCACCACCTCACTATGGTGTAACCCTGTGTCACTGATCTCCTCTCTGGTGTCCGCAGTTGCGGCAGAACATAGTGGAAAGATGGATCAAAAGGTGTCATGATCGATAGGTCAGAATGAGAAAGTGCTGAAAGGTCAGCGCTAATTGATTCCCACATTATTGCGCTGCACACTCCGCGCTATTGTGTCTTGTTGAGTGTTGCAGGATATCAGAACCCCTGTGTATTTTTAATAACATCAACCGATCCTAATTATTCGCTCTGCTCTGGCAGAAGGGGCCGGCCATGACATTTTCTTCATCTGTGCGTGATGTGTTATCTTATCTGGACGGGCCTCACAATCTCTGACCTCTCTCTCTGTGACTGTTCCTTGTTAGGAGAAGGTCTGCTTGCCCCCCTGCTGCATGTAACCTCTGCCATGCAACCATCATTAGTGACTGAGAGTGGTGTACGTGGTTGCTGCGCCGCTTTCTCACCGGCATTCTTGAACTCCAGGAGGCTATGGTGGAGATTTATGGGGTCCAAATCGTGAATCTTAGACCGCTCAGCTCAGAGCAATCCTAGCAAGACATTCACCTGTGCTCTCAGTTCTTCATGGGAAGAGGACAGAGCCAAATCTGATTTTCACCTCCTACTGGACTGGTGTGAGGCAATGATGGAGTTTTAATTGGTTTGAAAAGTGTAGTGACATGAGCGGATGAAATGGATGTTAGCAGTAAGCTTAAGTAGAGTGTCGTGTCTTATTTAACAGTCATTGTGTATTTAAGACATGAGTTCAATTCAGTTCCATACAGTTCAGTTCAGTTTAATTCAATTCAGTTCATTTTCAATTCAATTTTATTTAAATATTGCCAAATCACAACAAGCCTCAAGACCTCTTTATATTGTAAGGTAACGAGTGATAGAGGAGTGCCAGCTCCCCCTCTCAACTTTTCCTTATAATCTGACAAAAACAAAAAAAAATGGTAAGAATTAAGGATGTCTTCAACTGACTATAAATTAACATGGACATAAAAAAAAAAAAAAAAAAACAAAACAAAAAAAACCCCCCCAAAAC
>VUQJ01009790.1:13198-23364 GCA_015108635.1 Andinoacara biseriatus
TTTAAAAAAAAAACGACAAAAAAAAAGAAAAAAAAAAAAAAAGAACAAAAACGACAGAGCCGATCTCACCATCAAACAAACACTTGAGCTGGACTTCCTTTTCTGACAGACGGCAATGGAAAAGAGGAGGGAAAAAATAAGGATTCATCGGGAACTAATCGAAAAAGACAAAAAAAAGTGAAGCTGCCAGATTGATCCCAGAGAGAAAAACAAAACAGCTGCACAAGCTTATACTAATGATGAGATAAAGGGATTCAGAAAAATCTGCATCAGCTGCAAAAATAAAGAATAATATATATATGTCAGGAATATTTTTTAAGTTAACTGAAAGTGTTCAATAAGTGTTTGTGCAGTTTATAATATTTAGGGGTTTATTTACTGTTTAAGTTACTGTATGTAAGGAGTTTTGTTTTGGCCCTTGTTGATTACGGCAGTTCACTGCATGCACTGACGCTGACTTTTGATCAAAACAAACATCGCCGCAGGTCAAAGAATAACTGCTGGTTAAAACACAAAGAAACCCCCCAAAACAGAACAGCTTTTCAAAAGCCTTCTACTCTTTAGATAAGCTTGTTAGTTTTACTTTAATCTCAAATGTGTGTTAACTCATAAACATGATTAAGCACCTACTTCATTTTTTAAAATACATCCTATGCCCTAAGCCACAAAGATATTTAAAACACATTGAACAGACTTTTAAAAACTATGAAGCACCAGAGCACTTAGGTGATCTGTTCATCATATCACAGTTAAAAATGTAATCAGACAGTAGTTTGGGTGACAGACCGAAAGGGAAACAGGAGAGAAAAGATCATGAGAGTAAGTAAAACAGTAACATCAAGAAAACCCTCGTGGGTCAGAGAGCTTACCTTCACACCGTCCGACTTTTTGTTTAGTAAGGTTTTACACGCTGAAAGAAAGTGAGAAAGACACAGTTTGAGGCAGCTTTCCAACAAACAGAAGAGCTGTGATTACAGATAAACAGATAATTAAAGAGACTTAAATGTTTAGAAGTGATGAGACCAAAATAGAATAAATGATGTGAAAAAGAAAAACATCTTTTGTTGGCAAAATGTAAATCACTGCATAAAAGCAAACACATCCCCTTGTCCCCCTTCATAGTTATTACTTTACATTGTAATGTACATAACAATGACTATGGACATTTTTTTGACTAGTAGCAAGCTCAAGTCCCACATTTTCTTTCCAGTGTATTACTGCAGTTATGTAAGGAAGCCCATTTACATCGAGATTGTATAAATGAAATAATAAATTTCTTTGTAAACTTGTTAAGTAAAATTTCACAACTCTTGCAAGGAGAATCAAAATTATGATGAAGTAAAAACATGAAAAAATGAATACAGCGGGAAAAAAAATGGAACCTTCTTAATTCCATGGTAACTCTGATCTAATTATATATTTTGTTAGAGCAGGTCAAGATTATAAGTTCAGATGCTAATAAATCTAAATGTTAATTTACTATATATTTCTACCTTTTTGTTCTTGTTTTAACAGTAAAATATAGAAAATTTGGGGATTTGGAGGCATTATGTTTAGAAAGTACACAAAAATGGAAAAAGTATCTTGGGCTTTTTGTTTTCCTCTTCACTTCTCTGCTTTCCAATGCAGTTTTAAATTAAAAGTGGATTTTAATTAAAAGTGTCTTTTATGTTTGGTTTTATTTATTTATTTGACAAATTTCTTTAGAACATGTACTGTTCTGTATGCATCTCTGGTTTGAAGAACAATGACTAAGTTTAACTTTTTTTTATTTCACCATTAAATTTATACAAAATCATCCTCTTTAATGCCAAAATATTAAAACAAACTACTTTCTTCATGATATCAGCTTGAGCTCAGGTCATCAGTACTCCTAATATCAAATATATTTTACTTTAGTGTTTGATTTTAATTGCTGGCTTTCAGGGGCCAAATATAAATTCATAAACGAATAAGCTAATGAATGAGAGAAAGAGCTATTTTGTTTTTAACCTAAAAGCTCCTTCTATATTTACCTTACATGTGCTTCTTGTTGAAATAAGGAAAATATCATTTGTTTCTGTGTAATACAGCTAACAACTTTGGTCATCTCAAACACCACCTACAGTCCCATAATCTAATTTGTGTTAAGACCCTGTCAGCACACAATGACCTAATAAATCAAGTTTTTGAACCTGAAAACCTGACCACACAGTTTTAACAACACTTACACAGAATGACAATACATCTAACAAAAAGGAAATGTAACATAACTATAAACTGTTCACATGCAAACACACAAACACTGATTCAAAATAAACTTTAGCAACAATTATTTGTTAGAGCCATGTTCCAGTGATTCACCCTTACCTTCCATTTAAAAAGGAGGAAGGATGGCAATGAAAAAGGTAAGAGAACAGTAATGTATTCAATATCTGCATCTTAACATCTGAACTGAAAGATGACAACTGCACGCAAAACCGGTCAGATTGTTACTGCATGTTTAAAGGCATTCTTTAATCATTTTTACAGAGGTGATGGTTCATGCAGTCATCAAAATGTCTGGCATGCAACATCAATTTCCAAGTCTTCCTCATAAAAAGTGCTGAGTAGTGCATTCCCAACAGAAACTGAGGAGAAACCTTTAAGTTCAGGATGTCATCCGTACAAATTTAAAGCAGATTTCTTCACTGTAACACTGTATGTAACACTCAGTCTTGTTAAGTGAAGAAATTTAATGGTTGGAATCCAGCAAAAAGGGAAAGTCGTTAAACATCTTATCAGCGAAGCATCCTCTTGTTGATCAAACTGTTTCCTGTATGACCAGCCTTTAAAGGGGACCCATTACACTTTTCCTTATTTTCTGTCTTATACATACTGTTACAAGGGCACTTAATAAACCTGGTGAAAGTTTCATGAGATCAGCAGATGTAAATGCGAGCTCTAAACACTCAAGTTTAACATTTTGTACACTTTTCAAAGAGTGCAGATATTCCTAGTAGTCTTCCCCAGCTTTGAGTACAGCAGCTCCAACTACCTGCTGTTCAAACCTTCTGTTTAGGCATTGGGCAGCCAACCAGAAGAAAGCTGTCTTAAAGCTGTGGTGGCCTTAAAAGGAAAATAGCTGAACTAAGGGTCTGCACCAATTCCCAGTAGAAGATAAGAAATTTTTTTTATCTATTTTTTGACTGTGTAGTTACCCTAGTGGAGTCCAAGAATAAAAATATAGAGTTGGAAAAAACGTAATAGGTCCTCTTTAAGCAAGACTCCAGTGCTGTCATATGACCCACACATGTAAAAGCTTCAGTATGCTTCAAACAAACAAATTAGTTTGAGCATGCCTGAAAACAAAGCTGTCCTGAATCATCACCCTGGGAGGAGGAGCTAAAAGCGTGCTCCATAAAACAAGATGTAAGGGAAGTTTCAGAGAATGGAAAGGGTGCTTGGGAATTGAACTGTGGATTATTAACAATGAGAACATTATATGTTATTGGAGTTAGGGGAGATTTCAGGTGGCAGTGGCTTAGGAGGTAGAGAGGGGCTTCTGCTGTTCAGAAGATTGGTGGTTCAATCCCTGGTGGCTCCGGTCATGGCCATGCATGCCAGAGCATCCTTAGGCAAGATACTGAACCACAAGTTGCTCCCGATGCATTCATTAGGGTATGATTGTGTGTGTGGGTGTGTGTGTGTGTTTGCGCATGTTAGGTCACAGTCAAAAATGCTTAGATGAATGAGACATGCTGTATAAAGCGCTGAGTGTTCATGTACAGTAGAAAAGCAAACTAAAAGCAAGCTAAAATAGAAGAGCCAGTCCATTTACCATTATTTGATTTTTTTTCATTATGCAATATCAAGATAAAGGACCTTAAGCCCAACACAAGACGTGATAATGTCCTTTATTTTTATACAGTACATCATAGCTGTTTGTCCTTGCTTAGCTTTTACAAGTATATAAGATTTTTTGTTCTAGTATTTGTCACCTTTATACCTCACTAGCTGCACGTGTGGCCTGTCCCAGTTTACAAATATCAGTGGCATGAAACCACAGCTCAAAGCCATCCATGTGCTGATACCCCACTAACCAATATATTTGTGCGTGTAAATTTGTTCTGACATACATATTTCTTGCATGACGACCTGACAGTCGCATAAGCACTTTGTTTGAAGCACACTGAAAGGTTTTCTTTAGTTTTATTTGTTCAAACAAAAACAAGAGCAGGCAGGAGAGAGGACACAAAGAAAATAGTTAACACAGGACACTTCACATTCTGTTTATCCAGCTTCCCATGCAGGTTGGCAAACTGCACTGTACGCTCATAAACATGCTTGGCTGGCTGTTAGTGCCAGAGCCATGCCGAGGGAAGGTTGCAACGAGCACAGGCAGGCATCGACTGGGCATCAGTACTGTGGATCCAAATCAATTTAAAGAAGGCAAAGCTGCAGGAGTTACAAGTTAAACACTAGAATGTCTGTATATATTCTTAATATAAATGGTGATGCAGCAGAGGAAAGGACTTATATTCCTACTAATGCAGAGATATGTAACCAGAGCTTTGCTTGGTGACAGCTGAGGTAGCTGGAAGGAGGTCAGAGGGTCATGCTGGGTGTCATTTAAATGGCTGTTGTGTTCGACACAGGAAATTAAATATCCAGTCCTGGAGAGGAGGTCTGTTTATTAGACCATTAAGAAGCTCAGGAGTACTGAAAGGTCAGTAGCTGAGCTTTATCAGTGGATTTATATGTTTGTATGTGACTGTAAGATGCCCCAGTGCAGTGACGACCACTTAAAAGCGATCAATCATTGTGCAGGCAGCAGGTGGTTGTGGTGGTGGTGGGAGGGTTCAAGCAGCTCAGGCCACATGCCAAAAGCCTCAGCACGAAGCTGGCAGTGCCCGACTCCAACACCCCCTCTAGCAGACGTACCTTCCTGTGCCATTGCGGCCGTGCTGGTGGTAGCGGCAGGACTGGTGTGCTGCCGTCCCACTATTGGACAGAGAGGGATTCAGTGCGGTACCGAAGGTGGGGCGAGAGCCCGGCTAAACCTTTAAAGTCTTATTCTTTCTCTTTGATAAAATTTTTAGACAAGAATGATGAAATGTGGCTCTTGTGGTGCTAAAAGAGCCGCTTCCTGTTTTTGACATTTTAACTTTAAAAATCAATAAAATGCAATATCAAACTTAATTTTTATTAGGATGAAGTGTAGCAGTAGAAGGGAAATCTTGTCAGCATTAAAATGCCTGAGCCCCAAATTACCAGTTTTACTTCTATGTTTATTCTTCACTGAAGTAATATGAAACAAGCTTAGAGTTACATATAAAACATTTCAGGGGACTGGCTGGTCTGCTTACTTCAGTCTGGCTCAGTCTTAGTCTTTACAAAGTAGTTGGACATAATCCAATGGAGCTGCTTTGCTTACACGAAGGCATATAAACACAGGGCCAATAGCATTAGTACATTAGCTTGCTAGTCCATTGTCCAGCCCACAAATTGGTTGTTCAGTCAAAAGTACACTGTGTTTTCAGTGATCAAACTGCTTACGAGGATGAAATCCAAGCCAAACCCCTGAAGTGCAAAATCAAATCAAAGTGGTGTGGTTAAGGGAAGTAGATCGCAGACTGGAGATACCAGAAAAACAGCGGCATGTATCACTTGGCTTCTGAGAGAAATAAGATCAGGAAAGAATTGAGTACCTATTAAGTTTTAAACTAACTACCAAAGCTCACCTGAAAAGTTCCTGGACACGAGCATCGTAGTGAGGATAGCTCCCTGGAGTCAAGACAAACAATAACAGAGATTATAGATTATTATTATAACCATGCGAGTCATGTGAATGTGTATCTTTAAATGTGTCCGCGCTCACTTTAAGCTTCCTCCTGGCGTTGAACTTGCGCAGACATTCCACAGTCTCTTGGCGGTGCATCATGGAGGCCACAGTGGAGCGTTGCTGTAAGTAAAGAAATGGAAACATTACAGATACAGATAATTTTACAGATAATTTTCTCCGGGTACTCCGGTTTCCTCCCACATTTCCAAAGACATGCACTGACTGGGGTTAGATTGATTGGCTACTCTAAATTGCCCATGTAAATGTGAGCGTGAATGGTTGTCTGTGACTCTGTGTTGGCCCTGCGTCAGGCTGTCCAGGGTGTACCCTGCCTCTCGCCCCATGTCAGCTGGGATAGGCTCCAGCCCCCCAGCGATTTCAGCAGCAATGAACAACTTTTACTGTGAAGGCGAATGTTCTCAATTTAGTTGATGAGTGTTTATAGACAAATTGGAAACTATAGGTGACCAAAGCAATCACAAGGATGTTTTTGGTGCGTCACCTTCTTTGTTACAGATTTCAGTGAGCAACACCCAGCAACCTCCAGGAACCACTTTCCAACTGGTTGGGAAATACACATTTTTCAATTCAGTTTCAATTCAATTCAATTTATTTAGCACCAAATCAAAACAAACAGTCCCCTCATTAGTGACCGGTGTCTAGACTTGTGTGACTGAAGCCTAAACAAGCTTTGCTAGTCTTAGCTGGTAACTTGGCACTCCACCCTCTCTTCTAAGTCTGGCTTCCAAAAAAACAAAGCATGGTGGTGGCCAAAACACTGACCCTGAAGCTTTGAAATGGGTGACGTTACAGTGGATGCATCCATCTTTTATATACAGTCTATGCACCTTCGCCTTATGGTTGAACTCAAAGATGAAGATCTGATTTAGAAAACATCTTTCATAAGATAAAAGCCAATAAAAATTAAAAATTAAATGCAAGAGAAGGGACTGCGACTCCAAAGATGCATTTTGGTAAGAAATATTTAATCACAATTTCATTTAGAGACTTCAACAACTATGGTAGCTATGCAACAATGAATTCGTTTTAATGCCCTACAGCTCTGATATGCTCCCCTGAGTGGTTTTTCATCAATAGGCCGATGCGTATTCTAACTCATCTGTGATACCAAACAGAATGAAAAAGCCTGCTTTGTCAGGGACTAATAAATGGACATTTTCAGAAGTGGTAGCTGTAAGATAAGCCTACAGAGCTCTTACATTACATGGGTGACTCCTTTCTCAACTCCTTAACAATAAAATGGAAACTATTTTTCACTTATTTAGTCCCTTGCTTTATCTGATAATAAACTACAGATAAACTGTAAAATTGTTATTGATATACAGTATAATGTACGACTTTACACGACAGGTCTTTTCTGAGGTCCATAAATGTATGTTTTGTGCAAATGTAAGAAAATGTAAGCCTACATAAGACTACAAATTTAGTTCTAGTATATTATGTAGTTCTATGTATGTTTTTAAAACTAGCCACCAGGATCAAGGATGTTCGCTTATTGTGGACAGCTGTATAAGAAATGGAATACAATGCAAGTCAGGTGTTCCTACACAGAGCTAATATATGAGTGGTTAAGAAAGAAAAAATGTGACATAATTTTTTCAAAGCTGGAGTGAAAATTTACCAGATGAAAACCAAAGACAAAGACGAGTGTGACTTACGCAGACCCAGGGATGCTTGAGGGCCTGGTCGGCAGTGATTCTTTTGGCAGGGTTAATCGTTAACATCTGATTGATCAAATTCTTAGCCTCAGGAGTCACTGTGTCCCACTCAGGAGAAGGAAACTGAAGGAGGGCAATAAAGAGGAAGAAATGTATCATTATCACATACTGTATATGTATGTTTCAAACCCAAGAGTTCAACTTGATTTAGTCACTTACCATTGTTTTCTTTAATTCAGCATTGATTAGGCATTTTCATAGAGAGCATGCATTTTCAATTTTAACAATGAAATCTCAGCACAACTGAGCAATAAAGAAATACCATAGTTTGCAGAGCCTGAAGAGGTCTTCTGCAAACACAAGAAATGCTAAAAGATCGTCTTAAAAATATCCATCTAAAAATGTATTTTTTTTTCTGACTTTGATATTTAAATGACGCTAGAACAGATTTCCTACAGATTTGACACTTGTAGTTAGCCAATATGTAGCCAAATCAGAGTTGCAAACTGTGTGAGCATTTAGAAGGTGCATCTTTCCTCATTGTGTATGTATTCAAAGGAGAGTTTCCAGCAAAACATATTTACAGAGGCAGGCTGAGGGAATTAACTGAGGTCTTGCAATTTGCAACTTTTAGCTCTGCAGGGCAAATATCCACACCTCTCAAAACCGAAAAAAAAATCCTGGTTAAAGGGATTTGCACAGGTCAGAAGGGCAGTTATAGCAATGAAAAGAAACAAAAAAACCACAGATTTATAGATAAGGTATCGATTAACAGATAAAAAGTTTTGTTTGTGTTCATCAACTAACATCCTCAGCATGTGAATTATTTGTACATCTTTAATTTGTTATATTAAAATTAAACAGATTAAATTGGTCTTTGTTTTTTCCTTTTAGGACTAGTTTTATTTTCTACAAAACATATTTGACTTCATTTGTTGTAGAACATTCTTAATATGTGAAATTGAGCACCAATTTGTCTGCCTTTGATGGGCAATTTCAGTGATAGAAGGGAGTTACAACAGTCACACTGTGCCAGCAGACATGTTTACTGCAAGCTTTCAACAGACATTTACTTCAAATGTCAGTTCCTGAGAAAAAGGAAAAACAGAAATTCAAGGTATCTGCATGACAGTGATGATATCCAAGAAGTGCACATTACTACAAGAGCTTGTCACAGTCACTTCATATTATTGTTCATATTATGCACATTCATTAGATGTGGTTGCTTCCAATTATGTAAATTAATACGGGTAATAAATTCCTATCTCCCAGAGGACAATGACGAGATCTGATAAATAAGCCTAAAGCTCTCTCATAGTGTATCAGTTTTTTCTGCAGCAAGATGAAAATTACACAGTAGCATGTAGCAAGCCAATAAAAACTAAAATAAAATTTCTAAATTACTTGCACGACAGAATTTGGAGCATGGTATTTGACAAGACTTGAAGTGATGGTGTTCTGCAGGGCTTATCTTGAAGCTCTGGCTTTATTTTTTTGCACATTCATAATAAATACGTAAGAAACAGGAAATGAACATTAGAGCATCAGAATTCAAGTTTCATGAAATCAGTCCCCTCATAGATGTTATGAAACTTAACTCTCATTTTCATTTCATCCAGGTACAAAAAAAGCAAAATGCTCTAACCCTGGATAAGCCCAAAACATACAAGATTAAGGCTCTAATTCAAATTCTACTTGATAAGACTTTTGCATTATTTTGAATCAAATGTAAATTGCTAAATGGCGGCTTTAAAGATAATAAAGCAAAGACCACAGTTGGAATGAGTTAAATGCAGGACTTGGAAACATGAATATACACTCATGGGCAACTTTCTTAGTTAGACCTGTTCGTCCTGGAATAGACCCTCTTTTGCCTTCATGTCCGTGTATTGATATCGGGCCTACAACAGATCTCGGCTTTCATACTTTATGGCATGTTTGCTAAGAAACTGTAATTTGTAGAAAATCTAGTAACAAACCAGCCGATCTTCATCTAGACTTTAGGATAGTCAAAGTATGGACCAAAAAAAAAAGCACTAAAAGGAAAAGAACAGACCAACTCGCCAAGTGACTGATTCTTAAATAATACAGTACTTAGACCAATGTTGTTGTGTTTATCTGGAATCTGTAGTAGTTTAAAGTTGTTTTACATTAACTTTAAAATGTCATAAGTCATGTGTTCAGTCTGATGTAGAACTCAGAGAGTAACAGAGCTCAACTTGTGTTAACCCAACTAGCATTACAGTATATTTATATAAGCTATACACAAGTTTTACAACCATTAGAACTTTAGTAAAATGAAGTCTGACACCAACAATCCAAGTCCATATGGATTTGTCCTTCCCTAATGAAATGTAAACATCACAAATTTTTTATGTAGCTGGCTGTGTCTGCAGTATACAGAAGATAAACACACAGTCAAAGTCATATTCTCACTGACAATGTCCTGCTGGAATTCAATTCTGCACAATGCAATCATTATTCTTGGATCATAACTGTCTGCACATATGCAGATACGGTGCAAAAGGAGAGGAGGGTTGCCACGAGAATGTGAAGTACTTACGTCATAAGCACCAGCCTTAATTTGTTGGTAGAGTTTGTGTTGGTCCTCGTCCCAGAATGGAGGGTAGCCCACCAACAAGATGTACAGGATCACACCTGATACACACATCAATTAAATGTAA
>VUQJ01009794.1:5623-19316 GCA_015108635.1 Andinoacara biseriatus
CACTCACTCCTTCAGTTCCCCATGTGCTGCACAAGAGATCACGTGGCGCTTATGGCTGCCAAAATGTAGAACCATAATATTTTGATTTTCATGCACACACATGTGCACGCCCAAACACAAGAGACATGATTAGTCTGAACTCTGGTTTGTGCACGCTGATGAGTGAGTCCCAAAACAAACAGTGCAGGGATACATTTACCATTCAAGGGCTTTCATGAAGCTCAAGTTCATTAGGGCACATGGAAATAACTCATTGCTCAAACTTTTAACTGGAGAGGCGTGACTGAGCGCTGAACAGAATTATAGAGGATTTCTTACTCAACTGATCTTCTAGTATTTGGGTAAATGTCTGGAGGTCCACATTCTTTCAAAGTTCTTGCAGTTCTAAAGAAACAATTACAGCAGATGGCTTATTGTCCAAACTGTGTTTAATGCAATGAGTGATAAAATGCCTTTTCTTTGTTCTAGTTGTGGTGAAAAGTGAATTTCTTTTACTTTCTAAAGTGCAAAGGCCTTTACATGAGTCCTCCTGCTGTGTGCAGTGGTCTCCTCGCCACTTTGTGGTGTACACCAGTTTTCTTTTTCCAGGAAAATGGGGTAAACATCATCTGTTGAAAGTCAAATGCAGGACTCCTCCCACTGGGCTGCACAGAGTGAAGTTTTTGTTTTCAGTCTGCAGATATAAGGGCTTCTGGAGTTCCCTCACATACCAGTGGTGTCTCAGCTTGTGTGAGTGTGTGTTTGTCTCTGTGTGGTGCATGTGTTCATGCCTCTGGGTGTGTGTGTGCGTATGCACATGTACATGTATTTGCTTGAGAGAGAAGGAGTGAATGTGTAAGTCCTGTCTTCTCCTGCTGTGTTATGTAACAGTCCAGCAAATCCAATCCGTCTGTATCTAAACCCCATGACATTATATTGATACAAAGTACAGGCTGTCCAGAGGTGGCAGCTCCACAAATACAAAAGCGCAGCCATGTTCTTGTAACTAATTTCAGACTAACCATTAAATTGGCTAACCTCTAATTTGTATATGCTGCCCCTGTCAGTTACGTCACTTGAGGAGAGAGGGAGGAGACTTGAGTATGACTTTCAAGAGACAGTGTTTACCCCGTCTTTCCTGGAAAAAGGAAACCGAAGTACATACAGCAGTGAGGAGTCATGTATATGACCTTTGCACCAACAAGAATCAGAACTTCATTTTTCACAACCACTAGAAAAATAGAAAACAAGATTTTATCATTCACTGCATTAAACACAGTTTGGACAATCAGCTGTAGGCTTTGTCCCTGTGGTAAGACAAAAATACTGATCCACATATTCACCCGTTTAACTGTCTTTATAGCTGCAAACTTTGAAAGAATGTGAGCCTCCAGAAGTTATCCCACTCCCTAGAAATTAGGAAATAGTTCAATAGTTCAGTGATAAATCCTGGAAGATATTGTTAAAGGGAGCTGGGTCTTAAACAGTGGATGAACTGCGGTAATTAAGGTGATTTTGAGATTGTGATGTTGCAAACTGAGTTCCTCAGAAAGACAGTTCCTCAACTTTGGAGTACTCTCAGCAAATACTCTCATTACACACAGAGTATGGTGTTGGCACATGTTGCTTATTTGTACATTTAGTTCTGAATTCTACTTGAAATAGTCTCAGTCATGTCATGTAAACCCCTTGATATTTAATCAGTGACTTGTTTGTGCTTCAATACTGAAGACCAACTGGTTTGATCACTGTGAGAAACGATCAATATTTTATCACATCAGAATGGCTTTAAACTAGGCTACTATCGACTCTCCAGCTGCATCTACTTTCGGTCCTGAAAACAGCCGTGGGACATGCCAAAGTAAAAGCTCAAAGGTTTTCTGTTTTCAGCACATACACCTCCTGCCACAAGAAACTGCTATTCCACAGGAGTCCATAATGAGTCGCTTAATATATTGTCCAGATGCTGTTGTTGGCTTTGTGGGGCTCACTGCCGACATTGTTCAAATAAGCATGCATTTGAAAGTGCCATCACAGCCCTCCTTACTCTGGGATGAGTTAGAAAAAAAGAGGCCTGGGTTCATATGTTCCCAAGGCTGCTGTCAGAAAAGAGTTACAGTGAAGTGCTTTGAGAGCATGCATTCCCAAACTTCCATTTCTGATCCAAAAACTGATGTAGAGTTCTTGGTATTATGTTTCTAAGAACTGCATGTTTTTTTTTTTGTTTCATATCAGAGTCTGAGAGTATATCAGGGGAGTAAATTAAGTAAATGAGTTCAAGTATGTGTGCCCGCTCTGTTATTTGTTGTTGTACAGCATTTTTGCTTAGACATCTCTGTCTTTGTAATACAAGCTTAATTCCAGAAAGTTGGGATGACAGCATTCCAAAATATTGAAATTTAACTATACTATGAGTACTGGCCAGCCTAGACAACAGATTAAAACAAACAAACAAAGTAAATAACATAAATATTTAATACATTTCTAATCATTAAACACAAACACCCTATTTCATTACATACCAAATGATTGTAGTTGGCAGGTGTAGGTGCTGACTCAAAAGTAGCACTTGACTTCACTCTTTGCAAATTGAAACAGGCCAAAAACAGAACTGTGATAAAGTAGAGTGAGTGGCACTTAGGACTTAGCCTCATTATAAATAGAGGTGTCTATAAATGTGGACTGAATGAGAGCTGGCACAGCACACATTTTATATTCACGTGTCACAGTCCTCCCCTATTTTCCAACCACTTGTCAGTCCATCTGCAGCATGTGTGTTGTTGATCAATAACACATTAGTTTAGTTGCTCTGAATCAATCTGCTGATATAGTGATTGCACTGTAACATCACAGTGTGGGGTTGTTGTTTTTTTTTTTTTGGCACTGTATTTTGTTGTGACATTGCTTCCTATCCAAACTTAATTTCAACAAGGTACTCTCCTGTTCATAATGTTAATGGAATATGTTAGGAATAACCAATAAGCAGAGGGTTTTCAGTTTGGTGGTCTTGGGATCGAATCGTGGCTTTGTGCAGATGATGTGGTCCTGTTGGGTTCACTAAGTGGTGACCTCCAGTTGTTTTCTTTTCAAGCATGCTCCCTCCCTGTAATCTAGGAATCCCTGAGCTCCTGCACTTACATTAATAAACCTCTGTCTGCAACCTTGTGCGCAAGTTATAGAAATCAACAAGTTGATACAACACCATAGCACCGTGTGTGCCAGTGACATCACTTTTGGTGCATAGTGCTGTTCACAAGGGTGACAACAGTGAGTTTTAAAAAGCCATAAGACCATATGACCATCAAACTGTGGAAATAAGCTGAATAGAGACAAGACGATGAAGAGATGAGTTATTCACAAGGGGCTCAGAGCTGCTACAATTTCTAATTGAAAGGCACCAGGTCAGGCAGTTTGGGGATCAGATTACAATACCTGTAGTTGGATGTGCTCAAAGCCCTACACTGTTTAAGGCCCACATGCTGCAGAGAGCTTACGCTCACCTACACTAAAAAAAGTATTATTTCCTAATTTTCTTATTTTTCTGCATATTTGTCACATTTAAATGTTTCAGATAATTTGAAAATTAGTCAAAGAAAACCAAGAAAATACAAGTCAGTGACGTCTATCATTCTGGAACGGGTCACAAAGCCATTTCTAAAGCTTTGCGACTCCAGAAAACCACAGTGGGAGCCGTTGACCACAAAGAGAGAAAACTTGGAACAGTGATGAACTTTCCCAGGAGTAGCCAGCCTACCAAAATTACTCTAAGAGCACATCGATGATTTATCCAGGAGGTCACAAAAGAACCCAGAACAACATCTAAAGAACTGCAGGCCTCAGTTGCCTCAGTTAAGGTCAGTATTCATGATTCAACAGTAAGAAAGAGACTGGACAAAAATGACATCCATAGGAGAAAACCACTGCTGACCAAAAAGAACACAAAGGCTCGTCTCACATTTGCCAAAAAAACATCTTGATGATCCCTGAGATTTTTTGGGAAAATATTCTGTAAACTGACGAGACAAAAGCTGAACTTTCTAGAAGGTTTGAGTACCATTATATCTGACATAAACTAATACATAAAAACAGCTTCATCAGTCAGACATGGTGGTTGATGGTCTGGGGCTGCGTTGCTGCTTCAGAATGACTTGCTGTAATTGATGGAACTGTGAATTCTGTTCTCTACCAGAAAATCCTGAAGGAGAATATCTGGCCATCAGTTTGTGCCCTGAAGCTTAAATGCATTCTGGTTATGCAGCAGGACAATGATCCGAAGCTAGCCATCAAGTCCACCTCAGAAGGGCTCAGAAATAACAAAATGAAGGCTTTGGAGTGACCTAATCAAAGTCTGACCTCAAATCAGTTTGAGATTCTTTGGCATGACCTTAAACAAGCCGTTCATGCTGGAAAAGCTTCCAATGTGGCCGAATTCAAACAATTCTGCAAAGATGTGAAAGACTCATTGCAAGTTATCACAGATGTTTGATTAAAGTTGTGCTGCCAGTGGTGGTTTAGGGGGCAATTACTTTATCACACAGGGCCAGGCAGGTACGGATAACTTTTTCCCTCAATAAATTAAATGCAGTTTTGCTTAAAACTGCATTTTGTATTTACTTATGTTATCTTTGTCTTATATTAAAAATTTCTGATCTGAAACATATAAGTGAAAAATATGCAAAAAACATGAAATGAGGAAAAGAGGAAAATATTTTTTCCACAGCACAGTTTCAAGTGCATTTAACATGATTCTGCCAGTGCTACTGAGAGAGAAGTTACAGGAAATGTCAGTAAACACATCCTGCATCTTATGGAGTACTGAATTCCTGACAGACAGGTCGCAGTATGTGAGACTGGGCAGTGCTCTGTCTGATGATGTGCAGTGCAGGACCATTATAGGGGACTGTGCTGTCTCCATTCCTGTTCCCTATGTACACCTCATGCTTTCAGTATAACTCCAGATGATGCCACCTACAGTAATACTCCTAAAACACATAGTACAAATAGTTCAATAGTTCAATAGTACAATAGTACGAAGTGGATTTTGTGGAGCGGTCTGGAGGGAATCATCTGCTTCTGAATGTGAATAAGACCAGAGAGATGGTGACTGGCTTGAGAATGAAGAGAACAGCTGCATGACCCCTGTCTATGATGGCACAGGATGTGGTGGAGGAGTACAAGTACTTGCGAATCAACTTCAACATCGAGCGCAACTGTAAGGCCAACACAAAGGCTGTATACACAAAGAAGACGAGCAGGCTCTATTTCCTGAAATCCTTCAACACGTGCAGATAATTATGGAGATTTTCTGTCATTCTGCTGTGGCAAGCACAGTGAACTTTGCTGTGGTCTGCTGGGGGAGGAGCATCAGAGCTGGTGACACCAACAGACTGAATAAACTGATCACAAAAGCTGGCTCTGGGATTGGCTGCATAGTGGACACATTTGAAGCTGTGGTGGAGAGGAGGTCACTGAACAAACTGTTATTCATCATGAATAATCCTGACCACCCTCTGCACCACTGCCTGGACAGTCTGATTCTGCTCCACTGCCACAAGGACAGATGCAGGAAATGTGTCTGTCTGGGAGAGAGGCATCTGCCAGATATTGTTATTATTATGTCATCATCATTTAAACTGCTGTAATGTAACAGACAAATTTCCCAAATGAACTCACATTCAGTCATGTCCAACCAGGAGGAAACCCATGGGCATACCCGGGACTGAGATTATTCTTCTCAGCTGTGTTAGCAGCACCGTGGTTGGCGTCCCACTGGTGGAGGTTTAGGCTGCAGCTGGGGAGAGGGATGTCCAGATAGCTCGGCTTAATATATAATAATAATAAAAATTATGTTGCACCAAATGGCAGTTAGACACAGTTAAGAGGAACTATAACTGGTGGACACAGTAAGGAATTTAGCAAAGCTCAAAACTTTCCTCAGAAGTTCATCAGGTGGATATTTAGACAAGGCTCTCAGTGAGTAATAACTTTGCCCATAAATTAAATGTCTGTGGAATATCTAAGTAACTATTTGCAAACAGTCTTGCAATACAAACCCGAGGTGATAAATCACTGCATTCATGAGTGTGCATTCTTTGGAATGAGTACAAAAAAATACAAAGTCAGTTATTGTAGTTTCAAGATTTCATTAAAATACAAATGCAAAATCAGGTTGTACATTATCATAGTGACCCTTGTTCAGTCACAGGCTGCTGTATTATTGTATACTTCATCTAGGTGGTGATAGTATGGTTAAAACGCTAATTGGCACGAGCACCGGCAATTTATTTAAATTTTACAGGCATGAGAAAATGCATGACACACATTTCTATAAATCTGTGTGAGTAATCGTAGCATAAATTCTGGGGGTGTGGATTAAATCTGCAGTTGTTTGAGCTAAGTGTTTGTGGGTGCACACGCTAAGCTGTAGTGTTAGGATACTGCAGTGCTTTTCTGCTTATTCTTAGAGCACGTGATGACTGGTGCACGTTTCTGCAGAGGTTGTAGCCAAAGAACTACATTTCTCCATCCCTACATTACTAAATGACTCCATCACTCACTGCCGTTGGGCTTCTTATCCTCTTTCTGCTGATATACAGGCCTCCCTCCTTCCTCCCCAAAACTATTTACATTACTTAACAAGATTGTTTAGATATCTTAAAAATCGATCTGTCTTCATGTCCTCGTATTTGATTGCACTCCATCAAGGTAAAATAAAACAAACAAAAAAAAAAATTCCTAAGTTTTTTGCCATGTAATGGATTTTATTATTGTTCATGGCATTTTTACAGTTAACCACAAGCCCAATTCTTTCCTTTCTCCTCTCTCACAATATTTTATCATTCAAAATGTTAGCATCCTCCTACGATATACTGAAAAACAAACAGCACTGATTACTTTCTTCGAGCTTATGCTATCCCTTCCCACCTGCATCTCCCTCTCCACTGCCACCCCTCGCTCTGCTGCAGTGTGGAATTTTCCAAGCAGAGCAAGTGCTGCAGTGCCGAGGCTCAGAGTGATGGCATACAGGAAGATGAAAAGGATGGAGGAGGAGGGCAGGATGAGCGCTATTTAGCACAAAATCACAAAAAAAAAAAAAAAAAACCTGAGCCATTGTGGGGATAGATCCATCACCTCACCTCCCTACATGTATTCAGTGGAAAAATACCAGACACAGGAGCAACATCGAAGAGTTGGAGAGCACACACGAGATAAGATAAGGGATGTGAACATGTTGATTTAAAATAGATAACAGGTATAGCACTATATTAATGAAACTGCTTTATTTGCATTACTTTTGGTATTATATTCATGTGTCAGCAGTGTTGCACTCCCCCTCACAGTTTTAAGCATAAGTATAATGTATGTATATAAATCTTCACACTGAAGCATCACAATTCCATAATTAATATAGGTTTACTGACTATAACTCAGTAAAACAGTATAAAATGCAGCAAAACAAACACATATCATTAGGAATGAATGAATGAATTACTGTAGAGCCAACCTTCATTATCACTCAATTGCAGTTCTTTCTAATGCAATTAATTTCTCAATGGAAACCTTAATGTTCTTCTATACTAGTTTAACTAATAACACAGGATGTGCTGAGAATTTTTCCTAAAGCTATATTTTGTTTAGTTTCTTGTTAACAGGGCCAGCATTTTGCATTTGGAATGCATTTCATGGCAAATTGTTTAAGGCAAAATAATTGCATGTGCATGATTCGCATAGTGAATGAAACCACTTACATAAAACATAAAATACAGCATCACTAAAGGGCTGGAAGATGTATGTTAATACTCAGCAGTAGTTATATTAGTTGTTAGGGATGACAAGTTCCCATCAACTGATCTGACAAACAGCAAAAAGATACTGCAACATGTTTGGTGTAAATGTGGAGGAGGTGATCGGAAATGTGTTAATGACAATCTGTGACTGTGACAACTATGCAGCAGCGGGTTTCTGAGATAATGTGGCAATGTCTGCAACTCTGGGTATTTAGTGGCTAAATCATTAGGGGAAATTTTGCTGCAGTCTGTTGGGTCAGTGTTAGAATGATGACGTTGTAAAAAGTAATGAGAGTGGGAAAGTGTGTGTGTGTGTGTGTGTGTGTGGCTACAGTTTAGATTATTGTCCTGCGTCACCAGATGTGTAGAGCATGACATCATTTACCCAGAGGACATCTTCAGTAACCTCTGTGGTGGCGTTCTCATACTTTCTGCCCTGGACACAGCGAGGCGTGCGCTCACCCAAAAGCTCTGATTCTGTACAGCTAACCATCAGATGGATCATTCTGCAATGACAGAAAAGGCAACGTACACGATTGTTGCAAAATGTAATGAATGATCACAAGTGAGTAACCTGCCAATACGAAGAGTAGAAAGTTCAGGAAATCCCACGAAACTGAATATGCCAAAAATGTAGCCATCGAATACAACATGAGAAAGGATAGAATCAACAAAATATAGCATTTTCAGTCAGTTCTAATAGACAGCTGTGGCAGTGGGTATGGCTGAGGTACTTTGGTCTTAAGAGAAACTCCAACAATAAGCTGGCACTTTGGAAGTTTTCTTTATGATTGTGATATTGTTTTCAATGCACAGTCACAAAGATGATATTAACATGTAAATGAGGTTAATGTTGTATTTGTGCTTCATTGTTACTTCCTGGCTTTCTATGGGTGCTGATGCCTGCACTGTTAACTAGTGCTCACATAAGGAAGGCAACACTGAGATGTTTGGTAATGGTGGAGCAGGACTACCTGCTTTAAAGCAGACAGTGGGTGTTATTTCTAACAATATCGGCCTACTGCCTGTAAAAGAAAAAGGCAGCTGACAGTGAACCTGACAAGAAAGCAGAGCATCAGGAGGGCTATAAAGATTCCTGATGCAAGATTGTTAAAGAGTCTGCACTGGGGCCTTTATAACCTATTAATGCAACACCGGTAGATTGCACTCATCTACAGAGAGATTCAAGAATATTTCTGAATCCAAAGATTTGTAACATCCTCTTTATTGGCTGACTTTTTGCCCTTATTTTAAGGAAACTACATTTCAGGGCACAGTGTTGAAAATGAATATTGAACATAAACTGGAATAAGTAGCTCAGTGGAATATAGGTAATATAAAACTCAATCAAAATTGGATTGGAAATGTCAGAGTAACTCTTTGGCACCAACCTAAGCTGGCATCTTATTGACTGAAAGTTAATTAAAGTTTGACGTCAGCTAGCGTGGATATGTGTGTATGCGCGACAAAACCCAGCCACTCCTCCTGGGTGATCCAATCATTTGCTGCTACCGTCCTGTCAATTTCTGATGCCAGAGGAAACTGGACCCAGTGAGCCGCAGAGACAGGAGAGGTTTTATTAGAATCCTGTGGAGTTTGGGACCTGTGCCAGACTAGGCACTGCCACAGGTGCAGTCATCTGTCCTTGTATGTAAAAAGTCTGGGACACTGTCAAAGCAACCAAAAAAAGAATGAAAGAGTGGAATGAAACTCAGGTTTCATAAGTAACCAGTTCAAAAGTCACATGCTAACTCATCCTTCCTTAGGAACAAATCCCTGTGTTTCCCCTTTATATATACACAGTATTTGCCATTATCATCATCTCTAAGCTTTTACATAAAAAAGTGTATTCTTTTTTTCTAACCAGCTCTACAGCAATGTTATCTTAAACCCTGGCCTATGTACTGTCCCTTCAGCCTGTCTGACTCAATTTGTCCCATGTAATAATCGCAGGGTTGCATAACACTGACCCGCAAGCCCATCATCACAGCTACCAGCGGTAAATCCCAGAGATCAAGAAAGGGTCCGGACAAAAGGAGGACAAAAAGAGGACAATGAAGAGATGGGATGAAACAGAAGAAGTCATGGATGTAAAGCTGTTTGACTGGCAGGCCGCAAAGGCCATTTGGCTCTATTCTCCGAGCGCACAGACAGCTGAGAACATTGCGCTCAGACGAAGGGCACTGGCAGAAAAGATAGCGGCTTACACTGTGAAAACAAATGTCAACACAAGCGCCCAATGAACAGCGTGCCCATTTACCATTTGCTGTCAGGAACACTAAAGTGACAAGGCTTAAGGAAACAAGTCAAGTGGTAATTATGTCGACAGGTAAAGCACTGCTGGGATAATGAAATGAGCCGCTTGAGGAGTCGAGAGATTTTCTAAGCTAATCCGTATTTCCCACCTATTTCCCTGATTGGGTTCATAGTCTTCATAAGAAACTCTGCCAAAAAAAGCTATGGGAACTGGGACAGGCCTCCCTAGGTGTAAGGAAAAGTATGTGAGAAAAGTTAGAAATATGGTGGGAAGTTTTTAATAAGGTTTGACATGGGACGGGGGGGCTGTGAAAGCAACCTTCAAAGATGACACTGAAAGCACACCAGCATATTAGCAGGAATGAAGTACTGGTAAATTAGTGACTGCGCAAGAGAACATTTTTTCTTAATGAGAAGCTTAAATATAGCTGCAGAGGAAGGAGAAGTTGAGACAGAATTCCCAAGAGTTTCCAATCGGCATATTTTTCATCCACGCTCCCGAAAATGAACTTAACATATACACCCACAGTATGCTGTGTGTGAGACACTTGGAGCAGGACATGGAGATCTTGGAATGACTCACGTTAAACTGATCCTCGTTGAATGATATTCAGCAGACCGCAGCATGTCCGCAAGGGTATTTTGCCTCTATTTGCTAAAGAAATTAATTAGGATTTACAGATTTGTAGCACAAAATAAAGATTTAAAACTGTCAGGGTCATTCTATTGACAAAGATGCCATTATATTACAGCATAAGTACTCTTTAGATAGCTAAATAGTGTCTAAAGCCCTTGTGAACCACACCTTCCTGATGTGAGAAAGCACTCATTTCTATAGCTTTCCACTGCACGCAGAGATTTAACATGTGTGGAGGTGAGAAAGTGAGCTGGCTTTGGCTTTATATCGACATCTTCATTCTCTCCGTGCCACTCCTTCCTCCCACACTCAGACCCACATAAGCCTAGTGAATGCTGCCCAGACCTCTAGCATAAAAAAAAGTAAGATATCAGGTTTTCTGTTACCAACCCTAGTCAGCACCCAGCTTTTTCTAGCTTCAATAATGACAGGACACTAAAGCCAAGCTTGTTTCATTTATTTATTTTATCCAAATAGATGTCTTTTTAGTGTTGATGTCTTTTTCCTTGTGTGTGTGCGTGATTAACCTGTCTCAGCAGAGCTTAGGTGACGAGGAACTCTTGGAAGTATCACGCCAAGGAACAAACGTAAGCACAAGCTAAGGGTCAGGGATACTGCAAACATGCACTGCACGGAGATCTGTTTGCCTTACATAACATTCAGTGAATGTTAGAGCTGTGCAGTCCCTGACAGACGCACTGAGAAAGATCATTGATTTTTTTTTTTTTTCACAGCCTTGGCTCAAGAAAGGAGAGTGGAAAGTGGCTCAGTAATTTTCTGTTCTTTCTATTATGGAGCTTTGGAGGATGAGAGATTCTGTGAATAGGATAATTATGTGTAAGACATGTAAGAGTGTCTAATTCTGAAATACCTGAAGATGATTTGCAGACTGAACTGGCCTTAACTTAAGAAGAGCTCTAATGTTAACCATACTGTAAAATGCATGCGAAGACAAAAGCATGTTACATTAATACTCCATCACATTACATACCTGATGTTTAATCCAGACTGGGAGCTATTTCACGTGTCAGCTCCTCTCTCATTGTTCTTAAATAAAGGTAGCTGTTCTGGGAGATGCTCTCAAAAGAGGATTTTTCTCTCTCTCTCGCTCTCTCTCTCTGTTATCTCCTACATAATGTTAGCTTGGCTGAAAACATAGATGTTAAGTTGCAGTAGCATAAGACTGAAGGTGCTGATTTTCTATGCATGGGCCTAGACAAATCAGGCTTTGGGATGCACCCTTCATATGTCTCACTGAAAAGTGGTCATTCATCAGATGGTGAGGACAGCCAGAAGGCATGAGCTCACTTGAAAACTGCAAAACAAAATGAAATGTGTTGAGGAGAGCTTGCACTCACAGTCAGTGACCCCAACAATCTAAGTGTGTGGTGAGTTTTTTAATCCAGATCTGCACTTTTAGAAAATATTTTGTACAGTCTTCCCTCTAAGACGCATGTTTTCTTGCACTTTTACAACTGTGGCTATATTTCTCTCAAGTGCTATGTGTATGGCTGTAATTACATACTGATTCATGATGGGATTTAAAGTTGATTGTTTATGCTTGAATTTGCCATTTAGCCTGTAAAGGTGGCTCAGTGTATAGGTTATAATCTTGCTGCATTGTTGGTTGCAGCACTTTTTTCCCTCCTGAGTTGAGTTGAGCCAATCCAGCAAGATCTATAAATGTGTCTGTTGCTTCTACTCACGCTGTGGCAGGAAAAGCCCCAAATATATTTATAGCCAGCTTAAAATTACAACTCTATACACTGGGCACTTTTTTGGGGAGTGATACATATTGTATGTCACTGTATGCCAGGACTCCTCAGGGCATATCTGTTTCATTTACTTATTATGACCCCTTCATCTTGTGTCCTGAGATCTTGGCATGTGGAAATGCAACACCACGAAACATCTGTGTGTAGATCCAGCCAGCTGCACAATACTTTAGAGCACTTGACACAATTAATGAGCCTGTGTAGCACAATATGTGTGAAAGACAAAGTGAGTTCAGAGAGATAATTACACCAACCCAACGGGCTCTTTTGATGCTCTCAAGAGAAACTGTAAGAATAGAGTAAAATGATTTCATCACAAACTTGACCTCAGCCATGTTCCATCACGTGTGAAAGATGAGAGGCTCTCTAGGGTGTTACAATTGTCCCACTAATTGGGGCGCCTGTGCGCCCCAATTAGTGGGGCTAGATTGCTGCTAAGATCACAAGTAGTGATCTTAGCAGCAATCTAGTTTCAAAGCAATCGGATCGACATGCGGTCCACAGCTTTGTACAGTGTCAATGTAATCAGAGATGAATTTCACTGGCTAGAAATATTCTCTTAATGATATTCTCCTAACTTAAAATAGAAGTACAAACTCTTATAACATTTACTGAGGATAAAAATATAAATGTAACATCTGGACTTAACCTAATATTGCCAACTTATTTTTTGCATTTCTTGAGCCAAGCTTAGCCAACTCCCAGCCAACTGTCTGCTCCTTTCCCTGCCTCTAGAAAATGTCTGATCTGTGTAAACAGCGGGAAGGGCAGGATTACACGTGACATTAGGTCTACATAAATGCATGTAGAGAGTGGGATGATTGGTAGGCTTGCAAAGATGCGGTTGCTTCACCTGGTGTTTAGAAAAGCTTGTTGCTGCTGAGCTGACAGTCCTGCCACACTGTGACCCAGCAAAGACGATGCCAAATGATGGCGCTGACTCCCTGATGGCCAGAGGTTTTAAAGAGATGACACACGTGTCTCTGTGAATCCCGCAAACATCTCAGTTGGAGCATCATTAGGGTGCGATTATACCAGATTCCCTATCATCAGAGGATTTATAGGAATAATCACCTGTTTGCTGTCGAATGATATGTGAGGGTTTTGAATATAATTTTCTTTTTTGCTCGAGTCAGGGCTGAGTAAGGCTCGTTCTCTGACTGTCTGACAAAGACGTGCACATGTGCCAACGCCCTCAAAGTGTTTCCTCCTGATCTGAGCAACAGGTAGAAAAGAACGCGTCGATCACGACAGCAGTC
>VUQJ01009796.1:29143-44565 GCA_015108635.1 Andinoacara biseriatus
AGGCTTATTCATCTACTTCTTTTGGTGAAGTGAAGCACAGTTCGTGCTTCTATTTACCTTCTCTCTTCATGCCCTCATAAATTCATACTCTGTTCTTTATATAAGTTATTGTGATTGAGTTGTTTTTGAAAATGCAACACTATTAAATATGTCTCAATATGATTTGAAATAGAAATAGATTAAAATGACTATGGCAGAATTTTCACAACCCTGTCTGTCAAAAGGACGGACAATAAAACCTCTGGTTGGACCTTATATTTGCTCACTTCTCTTCTCTCAATGACTGACTTGGTTAATGATGTCCCTGTATCCTGGTGAGTGCTCTGCACTTGGCTGAATGTAGTGACAAGGGTTTTCTTTACTATGTAAATGATACTGCGACCATCAACCACTGTTGCCTTCATTGTAAATCCAGAGCTTTTGATGTTGCTGAGCTCACCACACTGAGCCAAACTAGTGACTTGGCCTCTGCCACTGTCCCATCTACAGTACTGTGAAAAAATCACGAGCCATGACTAGATCCTATTTCTTTAGTTGAATACACAAAAAATGCCAAAGTTTGACAGGCATAAGATGCACCAACAAGGTAATTTCCAAAGAGCTATTAGCTGAAAATGTAACATTTCTTGGCATGGTGTGCAGTGGGTCCTTAAAAAATAACTGCACACGCGAAGGGAAAAAGAAGAAAAAACTATTTACAGCAGATGAAAAGTACCTAAAAGTCATGTTCTTAAGAAATAGGAAAAAGTCCAACATAGATCTGGCACAGGACCTGAGAGATGAATCTGGCCCTTCAGTTGAGCTGAAGCCTCATCAGAAATGGTTTCAGTGGAAGGGTGGCTGTCAAGAAGCCATTCTTAAAGAAGGGAAACCAGGAGAGGCTGAGGTATGCCAAACTACACAAAAACTGGACTGAAAATCAGTGGTAATGGGTCTTATGGAGTGATGAATCCAAATGAGCAATTTTTGGTTCAAGTTTTATATCAGGATGAGCCAGAGGTGGGAAGTAATGAAGTACAAATACTTTGTTACTGTACTTAAGTAGATTTTTTAGGTATCTGTACTTGAGTATTTTTTTCCTGACTACTTTTTACTTTTACTCCCTACATTTTTACACAAATATCTGTACTATTTCTTACATTTTCAAAACAAGCTTGTTACTTTAGGTTTAATGCGACTGAGAAATCTTTGCATTTCCTGCTGATCTTAGGGTTCCTCCACCTTCTGAATCCCACTGTAACCCCTGAGTATCCTCATGTTTGTGTTTAGGGGTGGAGGCACAGACACCCTCTGCTATGAAGGACACAGAGAATAGAGCTGTGTTTAAATTCCCTTTCACAGCTTGTGTCCTACACAACAGATTCAAGCTGAGTGCATTCATTAGAATTAATATTTAGATTGGATTTATGATTGTTTTCTCATGTAATATTATTTTTATAATATTACACTAATATAAAATGAGGTTCAGTTAGCTTTAGAGAAAAATAGCTGGTAGAAACGGCCTCCAGAGAACTACTTTTACTTTCTTACTTTGAGTACATTTCAGAGCCTGTACTTTTTTACTTTTACTTGAGTAAAGAAGTTGATCCAGTACTTCAGCTTTTACCAGAGTAGTTTTTGACACAAGTACTTGTACTTCGACTTTTCCTTCCCAATGTCACCAAGTGCTTGCGGTTGTTTTGACTGTTGGGCTTTCTGTGTAACTATTGTAGGGTCTTCACCTTACAATATAATGTTTTTTGTGATTTGGCGCTTTATAAACAAAATTGAATTGAATTACTGCATCTCGGTGACAGATTTTTGTCTTGTTTTGGGAATCATCTCCAGATAGAAATGGCCCACACTGATCTGTGAAACAGCTTTTGAATGAATTGACCGGATTGTGTTTTACAAACAATTTCTCAAAAAAACAATTTTTTTACAATATTTAATTAATCTCTGTTTGGACCTCTGCACAAAGTTAGAGACAGAGACAATGAAGTGTGCTTCAAATTAATATAAAGAATTAAAGTCAAGGATCAGTGACAGATTTATTGTACAATGATTTAAAAAGAGACAACAACACAAGCATGTGAGCACATGGCTGCATATTTGGGCTAAAAATAGAGTAAATTAGAAATAGAAGCCAAAAGCTTCCAAATTTTGACGGCACTTCATATAAATCATACTTGATGAAACCCAGTGATCCAGTTATTGATATTCACTATCATTCTAGTGCTGTATTGACTCTCTTTTTTATATACCTTAGGTACTGTAGTTAGGGCTTTGGTACTGATTGGATTTTTCTCAAGAACATGATGGAAAAATATATCTGTTCTCCTGAATTCTCTTTCTGAGAATTTTAGTTTTCCTTGTCAACAGCTTTGAGATAAAAGCGTGTGTGTGTGTGTGTGTCTGTTTGTGTCTGTGTATCCGTCTGCTGTTTTCATGTACTTGTCTGTCACAGCTTTCTACAAGAATGTGTTAGATGTCAAAGATGCCAAAGCAAGACTCATCTCTTCAGGCACTTCTGCTTATCTAATTTATTGATGACTCAGCGTTTGTCCTTGGAGATGTTGCCTGGTCATTGTGTAAATTTAATTTGAGTTTCTCTTACTCCGCCATTAAATTAGCTGATGCCTTTCTCTCACCGCCCACACAAGGATGAAGGATGTATTGTATACGTTTGCTTTCCACGTGCTCAGCCGTGTGAAGCAAAGAATTGTTACGCGTTTTCTTTTCTTTTTTTTAGGCGTATGTGAATAAACATGAAACTTTGAAAGCGGTAGGCTAGCTGACAGGTTATGACCTATTTTCTGTTCATTTTCTGTCTTTACAAAGAATGAGTTTGTTGCTCTTTTACTTTCATGCTTGAATGTGAGATTGTTTGTGTGTTTGGACAGAATACACACCGCCACGTTTTGGCCAAAACCAAACAACTTCAACCCTTCCAAACAGGCCATAATTTTTCCATCTTTTTCTAATAATGCTATCATGAACTTTAACATTTAACATGCTAACTGAGGCCTGTAGAGTCTGAGCTGGGGCTTGTGGGTCCAACCTTGGGCTGAATTTGCTGGGACGTCCACACAATGATTGTGTCATTGTGTTAAAACAGACCTGAATGCTCCAGCACAGATAACTGCCAAAATGTCATCTTTTATAGAGGTGGTCTCACTGACGATGATCAGCTAATCAAGCAGATTAATAATGTGTTTACACTCATATTTGTTTAGAGTCTTGAGCTAAATCTGTAACATTCCCCAAACAAGGCCACATTAAAAAAACTCAATTAGGTCAGGAAAATAAAGAAATTGCAGCTATCGACTGAGGATTTTTCACCTTAAGCTTTTGTCTGAGTTTTATTGACTCATCGTCTTTGAGAAGGTGACAGTTGCTCGCAGGTAAACACTCCATTGGGGGAACCAAAGAACGCTTGTATTTGACATAATTCAATCTTGAGACAGTGGCTCATCAATCATCTGAGGGTGGTTTAGCTTATATTACATATATCTATATTACTGTCCCATGGATGGATCAGGAAATGTTAAGATGAACAAAAGAACCCTAAGAGAGCAGAGTAGCCAATTAGAGATTAAAGGAGACTAGAACCATTAATTCTCGTTTTCTATGCTTTAACACAGCAAGACACTTACATGCAGATGTACGCCCTTCTTTGTTTTAACTCCTTACTTACTTTAGTTGGTGTGAAACCAGTTTGCATAGTCACAGAAACTGGCCGAGTTTGGACTATATACAAAAATCAAATCCGCCACTCTGTAGTACACTACACTACTATTTTCTCCACCAAGGAATGAAGTTATGTAAGCTCCTTTGAAAAGAACTCAGGCATGCTGTGTACCAATCTGTCAGTCAGTGTTTTAAAGGAGGTGTCACTTCTTTAAATGATGATGGATGTTTAATTTTGAAACATAACTTGCTGTTAGGCAGTTGGACATGCATGTTATTCAGTCTTGTCTTGACTTGATTTGAACTCATTCCAGGCATGTGTGACCTTGGCCACACAGACATCGCCCTTGCACAGATGCAAACCGTTCTCGTGCATTTCCTCTCCAAGCGTGGCTTCCTGAAGAGATTATGGGCTGAGGGAAATAGAAGAAATTTCTGTCATTTAGTGAACTAGACAAACACATCTGTCTGATACCCTGCAATGGACCCAGATAAAAAATAATGAAATTCATGAGATATTTTTCTTCTCATTCCCAATAACTTTGACTGCACCTCTTTGTGCTTTTGGGCACAGCGCTGAAGTGACCTTTTAAAACTTCAAAGAGCATAATTTACAGCTTTAATTCCTATCCAGATTTGATATTTCACCGTAATGGTTGCAGAGCTCAATTACACAGAAAATTACTGATGACACCGGATTGCTCCAACTTTGAAAGTTTAAGAGAAGACACTTTAAAAGTAGAAGCAATCTTACAGCTGCTTCACGCTCTCATCCAGCAGCTCCCGAAGCTACTCACTCAAGAATTATCTGGCTCTTTTATTTCTATCCACCACCATCTAAACTGCTCTCAGGCTCCCATATGAAAACATCCCACTTCTCTTATGTAACATCATTTGCTGGTGGAGTACTGACAGTTTCCATCCACATGCATGGGTGTTTCACTCCATTAAAATCCATAGGAGAGGCAGCTCCCTGCTCCCATCGGTCCTGGAGTATATAAAAGTAAAATCAATTATTGTATCAATTATGATTACTCTTTGTAGTCTCTCTTTGCAAGTTAGTGAGTCATGTTTATCAAATTCAGTGCATTACATGGTATTTCCTTCACATTCATTTTGCTGTAGCTGCTTGAGGATTGTGACTCATCAGCAGGTAGGAGTTAATGTTTTGTTCTAACACAGCAGGTGTGGTTATAGTTTGGAGAGCCTGTCCTCTCCTGAAGATCGGGCTGCTGTATTCAGTTTATATGGATAAACTATATCAATAAATATGGAGTTGCCTTTGGCTTTACATAACTTTACTTTGTGTTTTAAGCTGCAATTTCTCTGTTTGGGAGTTCTTGCTGTAAGAATTTGAGTTAAATGTGTGTGAACACAGCAGGATGATGTAACTCTAAATGTCTCTTGCAGCATAAGGATGACAGAGAACGAAATTTACTCGCGATATTTTTGTCATCTATTGTTTACACATTGTGTTGACGAGCTTTCTTTCCTTAGGTTGGTCAATTATAGTTCAGTAAAAGCTCAGTGAGGTGAGTAAATGCAAGGCCTGAGTCATACCTTGAAAGTAAAGGTCACTGGTCTCTAATTACACCCGAGGTCTCCTAATGAGTTCTGAGGAAAGAGGGAGCAACCCCCGTTGATTCAGACATCCACGGTCACCATTCCACACCCACATCCATTAACCACAACAACCTAAAAGGAGAAAGCTTTCAAAAAAAAGAGAAGGTGATATAAACACATTAGGTAGGATAGCATATTAGCATTAGGTATGCTCTTATTACATGTTTTAGCTTTATTATTTATAATAAATGATATTTAGTTTAATTCTTCTTCTTCTAGCTGCTTCCTTATTTACATGAGGTCACCACGGCAGATGGATCCAAACATTTAAATCCTTCTGGACACAACCCTCACAGGGCTTTGTGTCTCCTTTGAGTCTTGAACTGAGGATCTTTTACATGTTAGGTGATTGTGTTCATCACAACACTATGAAGCCAATCCTGGATATTTAGTTTAAGTACAACTTAATGATAAGAGAACAACCTTGATGTCTGATGCTAAAAATCAAATGCTGTATGTGGCTAACAACTGAGGAGCTTATCTCCCTGTTTTCTGCCATAAAGATACTGTTAATGGCCAAAGTCTGAAATAATCAGGTCAGTGCATGTACAAGTAATTTCCTGTGTAACCCAAAAACTCAGGGCTCAAACTCTAAATAATTCATTTTAAGTCTGATTTTTTTTTTCTATTTTATAATGTCAAGAAGAAGGGTTTGCAAGGTACAGCCAATCAGAAGAAAGTTGGTGTAAAGGAAGCTCATTTCAGATAGAATGAACTGAGGAGCAAAGACCCAGTATAAGGTGTTTCCAAGGATTATTTAGACTTGTGAATCATGCAAAGCTACTTTAGTAGAGTTCAAGAACAAAAGTAAGGAGCTGAACATCAACACAGCAGGTCCCCTAAGTCCAGAAATAAAGGTAGAAAGTGGTTATCTTGGAAGGAACAGGAAGAAACCTCCAGCAGAAGCAGGCTCAGGGAGGGGCAGTCATCTGCCGGTTGGGGCTGAGGGGAGAGAGGACAAAAAACATGCTGTGGAAGAGACACAGGGAGACATTCTGAAGTTACCACCTATTGGTACTTATACAGTATTACCACTCTGTAAAATAAAATTAAAGTACAACACTCCCAATGGCATTGGAACCATGATGTCATTTCTGATAAACTTGCAGCTTGTGCCACTGCCATTCCTCCAACTTTCTAATACTGACTTTGCAGCAGTGAGTATTGTCCTGAGTGGTCAATATCGTCACATTTGGTGCATCATAGCATCAAAGCCTAAAGACACCTTGCACTGAGAATTAAGTCTCTGAAGCATCAGTAGATGAGATCACCAACCTCTGGTACATGACAGTGTGAGAGGTGCGTCTGTGAAGGATTTCTGACAGTCAAGGTTTTAAATCTACTCATTTTCACCTTACTGTGCTGGACACCACTCCATTTTTATTTGCCAAACAATCATCTATCCATCTCATCTCACCGTCTTTATCTCCTCTGTTTTTCTACTCCCACCCAACCTGTGTAATATCCTTACTCCCCATTCCCTCCCTGTCCTCACCTTTTAATGTGCCAGCTAGATCTCTATCAGTCATCCCTTTCTAGCTCCATCCCCCACAGCCCTACGCTCCATCTACCTGAGCACCTTTGTCTTTCACCTCACAGTGAGCAGCTTGTGTCCTCAGCCTGTAACTAAACCCGTGGAATCTTATGCGTGTCTGCCTTTTCTCTCATGAATTTCTCCCGCAGTACAAATCCTGGAGGCAGGCAGCAAGAAATCCCAGCAGAAAAATAAAACCTTCACACAGGTGACTGTTGCTGTAACTGTTGCTCACTGAAAGTATACTCTGCCATTTTCAGCTTCTCTCAACATACTTGTAGGACAGACACGTTGATACTGAAGGACAAATTTGTCTTATTCTGTATGTAAGTATGTCCTGTGTTGAGGTGAGCCCAACTATATCTAGCCAATATCGCTCAACCTCAAACACTAGCCCAGGCTCCTCCACCACCAGAGAGGTGACGTTCCATGTCCCAATAGCCAGCTGGGGGTTCGGTCTGCCAGGGCCTCCGCCCTCGGCCGCTGCCTGGCACACACTGCACCCGCCCCTACGGCACCTTCCGCAGGTGGTGGGCATAAAGCAGGAGTATGTCCTGGAAGTTATTTGATCCGTATGTCTTTAAGAATCTCTATTTTTTTAAAAAATCAAATGCACACTAGTTTAGATGTGAAAAGTGCATTGCTAAAAGGCTCATGCACACATAGATAAAGTAGTTCAAGCCACTGCCCCCCCCTCAACATAATATTTGTTGCAGTTCTTAATAATACATCTACTACTGCTGCTTCTGCTGATTTCTGCTGTTCTATTTAGAACTATCCATCACATCAAAACAAAGGCTCAAACATGATTTACCAAAAAGAGAGCAGCAAAGCAACTCTGCATTAACTATGCATAATCCTATAGGTCTGTTACATTATCCACAAGAACCCTACGTTTCCATATTTAGTCACAGTTTAGATCAGAAGAAACTGAAATGGAAATACAGAATGGGAATTGTCATCAGAGAGGAGCGAGGATCCTGTACAGCCACTTCACAAATTTGCCCTCATCTAGCTCTAAACCTGAGCTATCCAAGTGAGCTCAAATACACCTTTGATGTGCTGCAGAAAATATTCAAGGAGGGAGAACCCAAGAAAATGACATGCAGGCTGTGCAGTGAGAGTGCCAAGCTCTAAATATTAAATTAATCAAAGAAAGACATTGGGATGCAACGTGCTTTTTGGTCTGTTATGCAAAACGCACAACAACTAGACAATACAGTGCTGAACGTTTAGTGTACTGCTTGACATTTTAAATTATGATAAAGTGAAACATTGTATTTGGCAATAATTTAGTCATATTTTATTAACTAAGTTTACAACTTAATATTTTTAGAAACATTAATTAATTATTGGTACATGATAACAACATAAAGCATTAATAGCAGTGCTGTTACGTCTTGGAATTCTTGGAATACTCAATATGTTGACTCACAAACACCAGTAATACGACACGGGTATATCAATAGCAATTGAAATCTCTTGTTGTCAGCATCAGGTTTGATACCAGGAAGAATAATTTGACCATAGAATTTTATGGGTTAGGGTATAGTTTCATTTTAACAGAGAGAGACAGAATATCAACAAAAAATCCAGAAGAAACACGTGAAATAAAATTTACTGAGCCCACGAGGAGAGTGCTTCCTCAGGGTGGCCAGCAGCTGTTTTTCTGCATACTTCTATGTAACTGGGCATCCTTTTGCAGCTGGAGGCGTCACTCGCTGCTTGTTCGGAGTGTATTGTAGTGATTTATTCGTATGTGGATCTTTATGATCTGGCTAATGACGCTGAGCTCTGCTATTTGATAGTTACCTGAAAACAAGCTGGCAGTTTTACAAATGTAACTGGTGCTGGCGCTGAAGTAAAAATGCCCTTTTGACTGAGGTGACAGGCACAGAGGGAGAAAGAACTGAGAGAAACAGCAAAGGGAAGTTTTTTTTTTTTTTTTTTTCTTTTTTGGAAACCAGGTTTCAAAACATCAGGTGGCCACATGAACCTTTAGTGAAATGCACATGATCCTCTGTTTATAGGCTTTAACTTTAGCTATGCTATGAGTAAAGTAATGATATAATAATGGTATGATTTTTTTCACCTACAAGCGTGTCATTCTGTGTGTTTGAACAAACGATTCTGGTATGAACGTACCAACATCTGGAGGACGAACTGGGACAGCAAACACTGGAAAACAAAAACGTGCATTTTCCTGTTTGCTGTTGCACTTCTTTAGCATGATCTGTACGCTGCTAAGCTGTGAATTCAGATTAGAACTTGATGTGATTTGTGCTCAATTCTAAATCATTCATGTTTTGTGTCCCCTGTGTGCCCATCCTGCAGCCAGACTGTTGTCAGTAGTCATGGGAGGAGGGATATGGAATTGCCTTGTGATTTGGCTGTTGTGTGGCTGACCAGATGGGCTCTTTCCTTTGTCAGTCACTTTCCATAAAGCAGGCAATCAGTC
This sequence comes from Andinoacara biseriatus, assembly GCA_015108635.1. Lineage (NCBI taxonomy): Eukaryota > Metazoa > Chordata > Actinopteri > Cichliformes > Cichlidae > Andinoacara > Andinoacara biseriatus. Next base: position 38,428 of record VUQJ01009796.1, read on the forward strand.
AGGTTCTTCCGACATGGACGACACTCAAATGGCTTTACCGGGGATTAGGTAGAGCTTTAACTCTGCAACCTTCGGGGAACATTAAGGTCCTGTGACTCTGATCTCAGTCAAAGCAGCATACTCTCTCAAACATCATTATTTCAGTTAAGAGGGTATGACTTTGAGACAGACAGTTTGAACCCCTGGTGTTCATTTGCCTTCACTGTTTTATTTTCTGTTATTCAATTGAGGGCTAATTCAGTGACTGATTAACGTGGATTAATCAGATTTATAAAACCCATTTAAGCGGCAATATTCCTCCCCTTATGGCTAATAGTCAGACAATGAAAAGATTGTTTTATTCGAAACCCTCTGCCCAAACTGCTTGCTGTCTGCTCCTCTCTCTGTCTTATCTCGCCTCTGTTAATTGCTCATTAGGAGGGAAAATGTGGTTTTAATCGTCTGTCGGTCCAGACAGTCTGAAGTTCATTAGAGCTAATGTCTAAACTTCACAGAGGCACAAAGTGGCTGATGGTGTCTGTCTAGACACAAACAGCAACACTTGGCCAATTATTAATACATCCCAAAAGGGTTTTTAGTGAGTGTTGCTTGTTAGCTTATGCATGAACATGTTTGTGTTTGAGCCTTACATGATAAACATAATAAATCTGTGGGTTATAATTGGCCTGCCCCTGTGTTATTGTGTATTTGTGCTGTTGTACAGCAACTTTTGCCCTCAGATCACAGATGTAATGTTGGAGAAAGCACAGCAGGACACACTAAATATTAAAGTATGAATTCTAACTAGTTGGAGAACTTATAGACTCACTTAGGGCCACTTTATTTATAAAATCCTAAGAGCATATAACCATGAAAAAGCAACTTCATAAAGGTTGCGATGCTCACTCTAAAGGAAACCAATATGACAAAAAACAAACTTTGTATTTCAGGCTCAATGAGTTTTTGTAGGAATTGGCCAGATTATAGTGGCATTATTATTTCTTACTGAAATAATGGTAAATGCTTTACTGGCAGGAGAAACTGTTTAAGTTACCAATGCTATTTGGAGTAAGTCTTCTAAAACAAACCATTTCCAGCCTAGCCTTCGAAAGATTTACCCATGCCAGGCTTTAAAAGACCATCTGCTGTAAGGCTTTTGGTACAGTAAAGTTAATCTGCCACTTTGGTCTGCGTGCACGACCTCAACAATTACTGGGTAGACTGGGACTGCTGTGAAATTCACAGTCCACATTGGATGGATCCTAAAAACTTTGGTGATTTCCTAACTTGTACTCTCGCATCAGTGAGAGGCTGATATTTTTGTACTTTGTTCTATAGAAATTTTTCTCTTAACAGTGACATTAACAGAGCCACGCCAGCTGTGGTGACTTCAGGTGCACCGCGTAGGCTGGATATATAAAACATCCCCTAATGAAGGGATCTTCAAATCCAGGCCTCGAGGTCCGGTGTCCTGCAGGTTTTAGATGTGTCCCTGATCCAACACACCTGAATCAAATGGCCGAATTACCTCCTCAGTATGCATTCAAGTTCTCCAGAGTCCTGCTAATGACTTCTATATTTGACTCAGGTATGTTGAAGCAGAGACACATCTAAAACCTACAGGATACCAGACCTCGAGGCCTGGATTTGAGGATCCATGCCCTAATGTTTATTGGAATCCTATTTAAAGCTTAACGCTGTGCTTTTTGGTTGTTGCCATCAAGAAAGGCGCAGGCACTTCTGGCTCTGTTTTTCTCACAAAAACAAAGGTTTGGTTTGAAGGAAAAGGGGAACAGGCTCTTATTCTTTCTAAGTGGACCATAATGAACACCATGTGAAACAAGACACAAGTAGTGATTAAGACCATGAATTGATGAGGAAATTGTTTACTTAATTTACAGATCAATGAGCTGGTAGGGCCATTTTCAAATATTCTTCTATCCAGTTCTTTTTTTTTTCTTTTTTTTTCAGCTGGAAGACTCACCCCCTGCTGGTCATTAGAGGCACTTCTGCTTTGACTCTCGCTATCTTTTTTGATATTTACGATTTATGATCACTGTTAGGTGTAGGCTTTGGAAGCACTCACTGCTCACTACTTAAACATTGTAGTTATACGTGTTTAATATAAAGCAAACAGAGCTGAAATGTAAAAATGAATCTCGGATCCCTCTTACAGGCTTATAGCAATAAGTAAAATTCCAGTAATGCCAGTAAAGACATGTGAGACAGGTGTCTTAAAAACACGGATAAAAGGTTTCTGTGAAAAAAAGAAGAAAAGAAAAAAAAGAAAGAAAAATACATTTGTTGGCCTTTTTACATGGAAGAATAGTGTTCTTCATATTATAGTATTTTAATCAAGCCTGTTTGCATGAGAATTTGCTAACATTGCAATCAAACACTGAATACTAAGAACAGGTGAGGCTGATGGGATTGCCATTAAATTTGCAGGTTTGGTCCAATTCTGAACTGATTCTGTTATTTTTCATGCATTTTTCATTGCAGTGGCACCCTCCCCATTTGGTCTTTAGACCCATGCCTTGTAGCAGTTCTGCATTTTTTGTAATAATCATGCAAATGAATAGGCAGCGAGAGGCCTGACTGAAGGTGGTGACAGCAAATCTGCAAGCCAGAAAATGTAGAGAGTGATTACTACTGCTCAGTTACGCAGGCAGAAAAGTGAGAATCTGAGAAAATTATACAATATACAATTATCATTGTGCTTATGGTACGCTGTTTTTATTAATTAAGTGCAAAGATTTTCATTTGAAATTGAAAATCCCAGAGTGTTTTTTAAAGGTGTTTTAGTGTTTTATTAAAATGAAATCGCTGGCTCTGCTTCTGGCTACATCAGCTCTAACAGAAATACATCTGAGTGTGTTAATATGTAGGTGGCAACATGTAGAACCCATTACACTAGTGACTAAGATTAAGAAGCTCTTTTTTTTTCTCCTTTTCTTTATGTTTCCTTTTCGGCCTCTCCTCCTCCACTTTCCCTTCCAGTGGTCGTGTTGTATCTGCAGGCTGTAGGAACCAAAGAATGGAGGGAGGTAAGTTAAGCAACCTTTTTTTTGTTCCCAATAACAATATCCAATATTTTTGCCTACATTTAGGGAATGATATAAATGAGTTTTCTTCAGTGCTAGCGACTTTCAATCAGGGCTTAAAATGGGGTTTATTCCAGAGGCAACTCACAATAAAACCCCTGAGAATATTGTTGTAGAAAATTGGAAGTGTCAACCTCTTCACTTGCCCACGAAGTGCAACCACAGCTTGAAATGAACCCTGGGGGGAAAAAAGCTCCACATACCAGACTCAAACCAAAGTGGTGAATTAATAGTAGAGGTGAAGGAATAAATAAATTAAAAGGCTCTCATAATTTTATGATGTTGAATGAAATGGATTCTCATCATGACTCAGGGCAGGGAGAAAAAGGTCAATTTTTTTCCCCGCCTCATCATAAATGCACCATCTGCTCCCCTTGACTTCTTGCTGTCTCATCCACTGTCACTGTTTTAAAAGCAAGGTCATGTGACATCCCATTGATTATTAACTTTTTTAATACTAAATTTTTTCTTCTTTTTTTCAGTAGGTCCCTCATGCAGTTCATGACTCATCTCTTGGCCCAATATTCCCTCATCTAGTTTGCCTACATGTTGCCTCTAGTCACTTTATGTACTTTAGTCACACTATTTGGCTACCGCTGATCCCCTCATTTTAACACACCTCACACCTTTTCTTTCCATGTGGCAGGGTTTAATCAAAAAACACTGCATGAATTGCACTGCAATCAGCAGAGTAAACATCTCACTGCCAGCCTTACATAGTGACACCTTGAGCAGATAATTGTGCATGGATGGGAACCTGACAAATCTTTTGTGTGCTTTTGACATCATTATGGATTATGTAAATGCCCAATTCATCATTTGTAAGTGCAATTTATACAGAAATGATCCATTTAAATTCAGTCACATTTACATGCAAAAGAATAAAAGCGTGTAGAGTGATGTTTTTTTTCTTGTGGGAACATGTCAGTTATTATGCGAGCACAGGATAGAGAGCTTGTGCATCCAAGATAAGGTGCAATAAATTGGTATATCATGTCATTTATGACAGCTTTAGATGCATGCAGTAACCATATAATGGGGAGAACTCAGCTAATGAAGTTTTATCTTGACAGTTGAATGTCATAGAATGAAAATCTTGCTGCAGAATTTTTCATGAACGACTGTATAGAAGACTAATATTGCGTAGCCTGTGCTGAAGATGATCCCTGCTAATGACAATCTCACATCTACATGCAGCAGCAGCAGCAGCAGCAAGCAAGAATTTCTTTCTGTGTTCCAAGATGATGCTAACACTTGATTACTTGAGTTTTTGCCAATATGTGGGAGTGATGTGATTCTCAAGTTTTGAGAGATGCATATGAATTTATTGAAAATGATCTTGTTTACACAAGATTAAAAAACATCCCCTTGCAGGGCGTGCCGTAAAAGTGGCACACGTTTTACTGTAAATTCACATTTCCTGCATATTTAACCCTCCTGTAGGGCTTTTGGCATTCTGTGGTTCTTTTCTACCCTCCCTGCTGTTCCAGTGAAATCGGACTTTACTGATTTGTTTTATGATCACAAGTGGTTCAATTTCCCCCCAGTGAACAGCTATGATCCTCCACTTAAAGGTCAACACCAATCAGCAGTGGTAGCCCATAGATGACTGCAGACTCTGTCTGGACTCTGTCTGTGTGTAAGACACAGATGATGGTACAGACACAACAGCAGTGAAATTCTGTGGTGATGTAAACTGTAATTTCATCAAATCAGTGTTATAATTGCCTTTAGTGAACAGCCTAAACTTTAGGAAGCTAAAGTAGTTTATTGGGTGATATTTTTATTTATCTTCCTCCCCATAAAAAGATGAATCTTTTTCCATCTTTAATAAAAGTCTTAATAGAATTAAACTAATGACAATTCTCTGAGAAAAATGCAAGGAGTAAAATAAGTCCTAAACTGTGTTCCTGTAACTGCAGTCATCACACAATGAACTCAGGTTCAAAAAGGCATTTTTCCCACAGTCACTGTAGTGCCTACATTTTTAGAGCGTAACAGACTTTTATCCCTTTGATCCAATATATAGTCCAATATGTATTTTTGGACAGTGACACTTTTTTTTTCAGAATTCATCCTGCTACTTCTATCAGCAGGCACGTCGTCAAACTCAAACTGTTCCACTGGCAACTCCATAACCTTCCCATCATTCTGGTACAAGTTAATCCTGGTTTCATCTGTCCAAATACTTTTTAATTAAAACTGTACAGGCAATTTTAGATGTTTTCTGGCAAAGTATGATTTGACCCAGGCCTTTCTGTGCAGAATTTGCATGTTCTCCCCGTGTTTGCGTGGGTTTTCTCCAGGTACTCCGGTTTCCTCCCACAGTCCAACAATATGCAATTACTGGGGTTAGGTTAATTGTTGATTCTAAACTGAATGTGAGTGTTGTCTATCTCTCTGTGTAAGTCCTGTGACAGGCCGGCGACCTGTACAGGTTGTACCCTGCCTCTCGTCCGTATGACAGCAGGGATAGGCTCCATCTATAAAAGAAGACGTCTCTTAATTGTAGACTTTGACAATCATATGCCTACCTCCCCAAGAGTGTTCTGGACTTGGTTAGATGTTATGAAGTTGTTTTTTAAGTCATCTGTGGTCATTCAGGCCTCTTGGTGTTGCTGAGGTGGCCAATACATTCCTTCTTTTTAGGAATGGACCAGTTTATTGAATTTCTTTTCAGTGTTTCTGCCTGGAGATTGCTGGAAGTCGCTGTGAAACTGACCGCCAATCCCCAGTTTGTCTTTAGAGGAAAAAGTTGTGCCTTTTGAAATGTACGCAAACTATGGGTGACCATGGCAATCTTTTAGCTGGTATAACTAAATATAACTAAAAATACACCATGTTTAAGTTTTCCCTATAGGCATCATGATGATTTGGTCCATTGTCTACCATTCCCTGCACTGGTGAACAAAGCATGTGTGAGACATTACTCTTTTACTTAATAGAATAAAACATATGTATGGTTGTAACGGGATGGCATTTTGTTAGCTCACAGTTGAGTCGTGTGCTCCCTGTCAGCCCCTATATTGTTATGGGACAGCTACCATTGCATGAT